>CM076574.1:135124818-135266408 GCA_034641835.2 Pinus albicaulis | reverse complement strand
GCGACAAAGTATTTCGCTCAAATAAGTAAGATAAATAATAAATCTAATGTATTTGATAGAAAAAGACAAGGAGATAGTGATCTAAGGAGAAACCTATCTCTTTTTGATGAATCAACAAAAAATCGAGATGAAACCCTACTAAAAATGTGAAAAGGATTGATTCTCAACAAAACCTCACTATGACATTCAAACAAGCTCACAGAAGGACTCTGAAGGTAAAAACAAACATAATGTCCATTTAGAAAATTAAAATCCAGACTTTGATCAGGAGAAAAACTATTTTTTCAAAAATCTCTAAGGCTTGCTCATGTAGACAGTTAAGTCCAGTGTGCATTCGCACTGTTGCTGAAGGAAAACTGCACAAATTTGCGCTCTTTTGTTGAAACAGAACTACGCAGATCAAAGAAAGTTCAAGAAAAAATAAAATAAAGAAAATCAACCCAGAGGATCCGAAATTTATAATTTTTCCAATACTCAGATAAAGTCAATAAAAAAATATCAGAAAGAAAAACTAAAGAAAAGGAAGAGAACTAATATGTTCCCTATTACGGTCGCCAATTTGTTATACAAACAAATCTCTCTTGTGAACACGAGCGATCTCCCTATATTCCTAAGGGAAAACTAGAAACAAAAAGACAATTGAATAACTCTTTCCCTAAGCTTACTTTGTTTAAATCATCAAAACAAGAGAAGGAGAATGGTGCCCTTACCTATTTGTGAAATGCTTAATGGAGATCCCTGACCCGTCTCGATGCAACCCTTAATGCTTGGTAAGATTTGCTATCACAGACATAAAATAGATCAAAGGCATATGCAATATAATGCTTCAAACAAGCTTAATATAATGATCAAGGAGATTATAAATTGATGTCATATTAATGAATACATAAAGGAACATAAATTACTCATCATTTCAGTAAGACAATACAATGGAAAAAAGGATTCATTTGTATTAATTCAGAGATAAAGAAGAGCCTTACAACCTGTGCCTTGATGTCATGAGGTTCTTCCCAAATGCCTCCAACCCTCTCCTTGTATGATAAGATTCCCAATCTAAATTCGATGGCATAATACTACCTTTTGTGAACTCCCCTAACCCTCTAGCCTCTACTCAATTTATAGGCCAAGTAGAGGAAACTTTAGATCCAAAAACGAGGGATGAGATCCATTAATAGGGGGATTAGGGTTCCTTGATGAAAAGGAATTAGCTCCATGCTATGAGGGCTAAGGATTTAATAGATATAACCAAGAAGCTTATATTTGGGATATATTCTCCCAACAAGGCTTCTAGAACTTACTTTTTATTTTTACTTTTCATCGAGTCATGTGTGTGGTCTACATTGGAAGACATAGCACAATTTTGTGCAGGTTTCAATGGAAGAAACTGCGCATGCGCAGAAACTAACTAGGAAAAGCACCATGTCATACTAAATAGGTTAAAATGCCATGTTACCCAAAATTCATAATTTCTTAAAGGGTTTTAGATGTTTGACTTGCAAGGGAGTACTTTGAAACATTTTTATGGATGGCAAGAGATCCATTTTAACTATCAAGGATCATGGTGAAAAAATGACGTGTAAAAAATATATAACATTAATAACTCCTCTTCAAAATAATACAACAATGAATTTAAATATTATATATGTAAACATATAAAATTAAATGAGTTTCCCCATTTATTAATTAAGTGGCACCTTTAACATATCGTGTACTTTTAAAATCATGTTTTCTCTTTGGAGAACAGAAAAGGCGGGCCCAGTCTTCATCATATGTAAGTCATTAAATGACTTGTGGTTTGAGGAAACCACAAACCATTCCTCGAGAGCTCTTTGGAGGTTTTGGGAATAGAATATGGTTACCCCCGAGATGATTGAGAATTGTATATTTCTTGATGGAAGGTTTTAGAATACCATTCCTCAACACCACACTACCCATTAAAATTCATTGAACCATGAGTTGTTGGATACTATCAGATCTCGATCATATAAAATTTTGGTCGTTGATTTCAATTCATCCAAATCACTATGTAACTGCTTCAGCATGGAATTATTTTTAGCCTTTTTGTTTTCCAAATTTTGGTTTGGATCACCACCTGGAATATATTTGAATATATTTATGGAATTTGTGGAGTATCCATTTCACCTAAATGTTGTGTCATTTTGGAAATTATTTTTAAAATATGGAAACTAGAAAACAAGAGAACTACGCTCCCAAAACCTTGGATAATCATCTGAGTTGACTCTATTACAGTAAGAGTTGAGATCAACCAACTAGTCAACTCGAAAAAAGGACTTTTCACTGATTTAGTGCCATGTTCCCAGCAAAAATGAGTCATCCATAGTTTGCAGGACATTTTTGCAAAAAATGACATTGAAAGAACCTTTGAAACATTTGAAACCACTCTAAATTTTTGGAAAATTCCTACATTGAAGTCAATTGGGGTTTTCTGCAAAAAACCCAAATCGCAGATTTTTTAATTTTTTCTTTGTTTGCTCAGAAAGTGCATTAAATTTTTTTTGTTTGAGGTGTTAGTGTCTATGAGTCACCAGTGATCAAATGTACTCTTTCCATATGATTGATAGGGACGTTAGGTCAGATTGTTGTATTTTCAAATAAAATTTGGCATTTCTTCGTTGTCAAATGATCATTGGTTATTATCTAGTTCAGTGCGACTCCATCCACTTGCTCATGGCCATCATCACTCATCATGGTTATGTCATCATTTAAGTGTCCTTGATCATCAAAAGAGTTAATGTTCCATCATATAGATCATGTTCTAGGATTTACATTTGATTGTCATCATAATGTCACTCATGAAAAGCAAAATGAGAGTCATGTCCATTCTTTGGGTCACCATCATGGAAGTTGGCTCATCAAACAAGCCATCAATGACAAAGACACAACCTAGAGAAGAAAATTCAGAGACCTATAGCATAGGTAAGAGGTTGGTGTTTTCCCCTGAAATAGCAGAGATGCATAGGCCTAGAACCAGGGCTCGAGCAAAGATGTTGCCTAGGAAGACTATCAGTGAAGAAGGAACTCACTTGGCACTATGAGACAAGAATCATCAAGAGGCAAACATGATACACCATTTCACAGTGAAGGACAATCACCTCTTGATTTAGAGATAGATGACCTAGAAAAACAATCAAATAGAAAGAGGCACAGATCACAGAGCTAAAAGATAACCTTGCCAAAGCCAATTTCATGGTGGCTTTCTTGCAACAAGAGAATAAACAATTGAAACTAAGCCTAATGCAGCAGGGTAAGTCACAAGAAGACCCTCCATCATCTAGCAAGGAATATTTTTTGAAAACAAAAGAAGAACAAGTTTAGTTATGGTTTAAAATGCTTCAAAGCCTCTTTAAACAAGTAAATCAACCTCCATAAACCCTCTGTGCAGTCTCTTTCCTCGGAAAATTGATGAAAATCCTTTCCTAGGGTTTGCTATGTTTTTGTTGCGCTTTTCATTTTCCATGGTTCATATATTCATCAAGAGTCAAAGACCTTGGTTTTAAGCTTATATCTCCTTCATAATCCTTCACAGACCATTCCTCATCATTCCCCTCATCAAAATCCTCTCATTTCACCATTTTCCCAAAAACCCTAGTTTTTTGCTGTGTTTTTTCCCTAGGTCTGTAATTCGCTATTTTCACCCATTTTTTCTCACTCTTTTTGAAAAATTACACTTCTATAATTTTCCTAACACCCATACCTACCCCTTATAATTTTTCTACAATTTTTCCTACCCCCCTTCCCTCTCCTTTCACCATTTTCCCAAAAACCCTAGTTGTTGCTGCGTTTTTACCCTAGGTCTGTTTTTTGGCCTTTTCACCCCTTTTTTCTTAATAATTTCAATAAATTCCACCTCCATTTTCTCCCTAACATCTATACCTACCTCCCATATTTTTTTCATAATTTTTCCTACCCCCCTTCCCTCTCATTTTCCTCATTTGAAATTTGATGTGCTTTTGACTCTATCTTTGGTCATCATTTTCAAAAGTTGTTTCTGACCAAATGAAGATGAATTTTGGAAACCAAAAAGAATTTTTGGTTAAGGACAAACCAAGTCACAATAACCTCATTAATTGTATACACATGTATCATATATTGGGATATATTCAACTTTCTTGAAGACCTATTTCATAAAATCAAATTCTCCAATTTTTCTTGTTTGTTTTAGACATAATTTTGTGGCACGGATTTCGGGCCATGGGAAATGAATTTCCAAAACCAGAGAGAGGTATATCTCCAAAAAAATCTTATCTACAAAAACCTCTCCCAGTTTTATAAAAAAATTTATGGTTAAAAATATATCAGTTCATCTTTGACCCATATTTTTTCGTCGCGCTTCTGGAAAATTTGTCACATTTCTGGGAAAACTTGACTTCAAGGCAACTTTTAAGAGGTTTGGAGCAGTGTTTTCTAGTGGTTGATGATTCCATGGTGTATAAAACATTTCAATATTTCCAAGCATACAATTTTCAGCCAAAATATCCTCCAGAAAGTCATTCAAATCACCTTCCAAACTTTCGTTGTGCTTCTGTAATTTTTCGATGCGCTTCTGGGTTTGAGGATGTTTCTTGACACGTGGAGGTCAAAAAGTCAAAATGGTCAATGTAACAGCTGGCTCATGATTTTTTTGATAGTTAATGAACCTATTTATGGTCATCTTTGTTAAAGGATCTTTTGCTTAATGACTTGAGACAAAAACTCAACTTGTTAGCTAGAAAATGGGAAGTTGTTTCTAACTCCCCTAGAATTAGGCTATGAGTCATTAAGTGCATTAATTAGTTGCTTTGGATCAGATTTCGACCCCTAGAGGTAGAATATTCTTTTATTTTCTATATGTACTCAGAAATAAGTCATTGAGTGGGTTGGATACTTGAAGTTCATATTTTTTGAACTAGTGTACTTGGCTTTTTGCAGAAATATAATACAATTGCAGCTTTTATTGTGAGATTCATGTGTTGTGATCAATGGTATTGTTTTCTTCAGTATTTCCTAATGCATTTGATTATTAGATACTTTCAGTAACCATCTATATTTCTTCTCATGATTATCTCTTAAGTTGTTGAACATATTTCATTGTCTAAATGCTTTGTTTTGTTTGAGATTTTCATATTAACAAATGAATTCATACATCTATGCTCGGCCTTTTTTCCTCTTTCCTCCTCACCACACTACAATGAAAATTATATTTTAAGCCATTGATTACTCCTACCTTGCCTCATTCTATGTCTAAAATTTATCCTTTGGAATACTTGGCCTAGTTCCTAAACCTAGTCCTTCTTATCCAGCAAACCCTAATCAAACCTAAATCAAAAAACCTTATTGAGCTTATAACTAGCCTAAAATCCTTATTCTCCAGTCGTATCCATCGATTGTGAGCTTGATATATAGAAAGACCTCTATGATTTTGTAGGGTTTGCTACGAAATTGAAAGTTGGTATGTGGTTACCTCTCTGGTTTCCTTTCTCAGCCTTGGGAAACTAAGGAGCCCTAACATGAGGAAGCCTGCGTTTTTTATCAATATATTAATGTTTCCTCATTAATCATGGAAAAATTAATGTGTCATCAACCAAGTTGGGATACAACGCTTTCCACATTCATAAATGTTTTGTTACATAACCAATTAAAATAGTAAAACATTTATTTTCCATATTACTATTTGAAGAGCAGAAAGGATGCATATCTAGATCATATACTTTCACCTTCACCGCACTTTAATATGATATAGATTTTTATTCAATATTTCTCCGTATGAGATGTTACATTCTTGGTCTCTGTAGGTAATACCTGATTATTGAGTACTTGAATTCTTCCACAAATGAATTAGCTTAGGTTTTGGTAATCCATTCAAACCATTTCATCACATGAGACATTTGGAGAGACAATAGGTGCTAATGCTCTTCGATTTCTTTCAATCTTAACAACAAACTTCATTTTAGTTAGAGTGAATCCTAAATTTTCCTTTGTATTCCCCAGACCATCGTTGACCATTGTATTGTGCATATATGGTTTATTTATAAGCGCCCACCTATGTCCCTGCTTTCTATAAGCATAATGGCCTTCTTATATAAAAACTGAGAGCAAATAATTGCGCATAATGGCCTTCTTATATAAAAACCGAGAGCAAATAATTGCTCATAAAAAATCAAATTTGCCCTAAATGATTTTTTTTTTTTAAATCAAAGATAAAAAAATATGCCAAGTGCCACAATGAGATTATTACATTTCCTACTAGAATTTATCTACAACATTATTGTTGGCTCCAACTAGGGATAGTGTTTATCCTAAAAAGTGTTAAGAACTGGAGGCCAGTAGCCTTAGTTGGGCATGGAGTCAAGCCGAAATTACTTCCTAAAAATTGAAATCTCCCTTAAGCATTTTTCTGAACCTTTGTTCTTAGGAATTATTTTCCTCATGAAAACTGGAAACCAAAACTATAACTTCTAAAAATTGGAATTCAAATCCTCACATAGAGAGCTTATTTATGTACATCAATCGGTTCGCTTAAGTATAGGCAAACTTCCAGAGTAACCATGTAAGTAACTCTAGAAAAGATGGAATTTTGTGCAACTAATTATAGAAACTTGCAAGGAATAGAACATGAGCCATAGAAATTCCTTTAGAAAATCATACTTGCATATGCACATTGGTAATTTGCCAAAATTTGGATCCTTTGGAAACTTTGAAAAACTAGGCTCAATCAAATTTGCTACCGTATATTCAAAAGAAATTTTTGGATGATATGGAAAATATGTATGCCTTTGCATGCAACCTTGTTTATTGAATGAATGTTGTCTAGCTTGGCTTTCATTCTTTTCTTGCAAAGCTTCAAACTCTGATGGATAACAAGAAAATATTTCTTTGAAAGAATGGTGTTCTCTCTGTCATAAAAACTTTCAGCCAAAATTTGAATCCATGAGAAATCGAGTGTCATTATAAATAAATAAATTTTGTTGCTCTGATATATCTAGAGCAACATGCTTTTCTTGATTTTAACCAAAAACATTTTCGCCCAAATTTTTATTGCACTAAAAAATAGTAGTGCACTCTTCATTTTTTTCCTTGTAATCAGAGAATGTAATTGGCCCCAAATCAATAATATAGGAAGAAGATCAATAATTTTTTATTTATTTATGGAGAATATGCATTTGGTATTCTTTATCATAAGAGAATAAGAAGTAGGAGATAATATTTTTAATTCATAAAAGAAAGTAGATGATAGAGCTGATAAAAAAGAATATAACGTTTTTAAAAAACCTCAACGTCTTGTAACTAGTCTTTCCATGTTTCTTTGTCATTTTTTGTCATCAAAAATTTTCTTTTAAGTAAAATCCTTTCTAGCAAAATCATCAGAAACAATGAAAAAAAAATTTGTAACCGTGAAGAGAGTTCTTAGCTGCAGCGAACCAGTGCCCAAGACATCTAAGGGTTGATGAATTTTTTTTTAAAATTTGTGGCCGGAGGGATAGGCCATGATAGCAGCGATGAATTATCTAATTAAAAAACCTATCCTTCAAAACTAGAATAGCCAGAAACACTGAGGATTGCAGGGTATTTGAGCTAAAGAAATTGTTTATAAACAAATAAAGGAGAATCGGGTTTAAACCCAGGCAATTAAGAATCAAAATTCAAATCTTTGCCAAAAGAATTGCGGAGAGGTTGAGATATTGTGAGTGAATTTATGGAACGTGAAGTGCCTTTTAAAGGTTTCAAATTTAAAGTACATGAGTACTAGCTAGTAAATTCATGAAATATTAAATTGAGACAACTTGTTGCATCATACACCATTTCAAAAGAAACAAAAAATAGTTGCAACCATTCCCAATAATGGAATCGCCTTTTAAAAGTTTCAAATTTAAACTACATGAGTACTAGCTAGTAAATTCATGAAATATTAAATTGAGACAACTTGTTGCATCATACATCATTTCAAAAGAAACAAAAAATAGTTGCAACCATTCCCAATAATGGAATCAAAACCGGTTCTTATTATTAAGCTTTTGAGAGACTCCTCTGTTACATGACCTCATGCTTTTCCAACTCTGAACCCCACAAAATTTTCCACCCAAACTTTAATTCCTCTCCTCACAGCTAGTTATCCAAGAATAAGATATAAAACTAATTTCCAAAATAAATATCAAACTAACTTTTATAAATAATGAACCCCTTTTCGATAGGTTTATTCATGAGGTCAACATTTTGATATATATATATATATATATATATATATATATATATATATATAACACTCTTCTTCAAAATAATACAATGTGTTGACCACACTTTGTCAATGACCCCTAGTAATACATCCCCATTTTTTGAAATGAGATTCATCATGTTCGAGGTGTTCATGCATTCTGATTTCATCATTATTCGACAGCTTTTAAAATGATGTAAACCCATTCTGCATGTGTATGATGTAAATGATCTAAGTAAAACCATCATGTATATAAAAATCTAGGTAAGTCTAGTATTTTTATGACGATTTCTATCCTAGGAGGTTTTTTGTCTCACTGATTCATGTGTTTCTCGATACAAGTGATCAGCAGAGTTTTCCCCTCCAGCTTCACCCCAAAGCTAGGGTGGATTTTGTCATCAAGATGCTAAGTGATTCATAGTGTTTTCTATCGAGTCTTTGTAAATATAGTTTGGGAATAATCCTAGCTAATTGGCTAGATTATTTTATTACAAGTTGATTGGTCTACTAGATCATATTTTGAGTCACAGAATTGGGTAGCTATTTGAGGGTCTGTATGAATGGGTATTCTCCCTTTATGTGTCTAAATGTATTTATCTTATTTAAAGAGGGTTAGAAAAATAATTAAATCCCCTCTCAATCATTTAATTAAATTTTCTGGCCAAATTAATTAAAAATCGTAAGCCAGAAATCTAATTAATTTTAAGTCTTAGGTGAGTTAAAATTCTTCAAAGGAAAAATTCGTGGGTCCTTAAAAAACAAATTTTTAAAGGCCAAGGGAATATTGAGAATTTCAAGAAATTTTTGACCCTGGGCCTTGGTGGTTAAGTCAAAGCCAAAATTTTGAGGTAATTAACTCAAAAATATTATTTTTTATTAAATTAAAATGGAATTAAATGATAAATTCGAATTTCCTCAAAATTATAATTTCGACGGTCCAAATTAAAAGATAATTAAATCTTTTCGACGGTCGAGATTATTTTGACATGGATCAACTAAACTAGCCCTTGGAGATTTTAGCTTATAAATTAGAGGTCTTTGTTAGTCTTTTAGTCATCCGATCTTTGAATCATGCACTTGTTTTTGGAAGCTCTTATAATTTTTTGATGAATAAAACATAAATACTTTGGGGTTACAAACTTTGGTGTTCATTTTCCAAATCTATATGGTGATATTGTCTCTAAACTCTGCTACTTTTATTGGCATTTGATGGTTGATGGCCTTTATATATTAATCTGCATACAGGTATCTTGTGCAATTTTCTGGATTTCTAAAATTGCATTTTGATTTGACGGAAATATCAGTTATCTATTTTTCTGAAAGGTCTCATGTTTATTTTTTTAATCTCTATCGATCTAAAATTCAGATCTAAGTGTGCAGAGATCATTTTTCAAGGTTTGAGCATTTGGGGAAGTCTTCAGTTAGATCAACCGACTCTCAGATATCAGAAAATTTGAAAAAGCCCATTGTTTCCTAATTTCCAAAGTTATCTTACGAAATTTTGTTTTTGCAGGGTCTTCTTGGGCTTATGCCTCTTTTAATTTATCTTTTATTAATTGTGAAAAATGGTTTTAAATCTGGCCATGAAGGCTTTTAATTTGTAAAATAGCTTTGTAAATTCTGCAATTATTCACTAGGGTTTAAGGGTTTATTTTATGTGCATAGTTTTGGGTTTGAATTCCTCATTTTTCTGGTTCTGTGTAGGTTTTACAGGGAGATTCTCAGAAATTTTTTAGGTCTGAGGCATATCTAGACCCCGAGAGGGTGAATGCGGCCTCAGATCGATTTTGTCTGAGATACGGGTGTTATTTTGCCTCAAAAGTGTAAATCTGGATGCATCTAAATGATATTTTTCAAATCCAGTTACATGGTAAGGTGTATGTTCTTGGTTGAAAAAAAAATTATTTGAAATTAGTGTGCCTACAATTTTTTTGCATCATTCACTGGTTAATCCCTTTCTCCTTTTATTTGATCTGCGATCCTCTTCCATTGTGTATGTCCTAGCTGCGTTATCTGCATTAACCATCATTCCCTTGCTACCATCATTCGTTGCCCATACATACGCTCATCGGCTATGATTTCCATATGTCTTGCCTTCATACCTACTGCCCTCACGCCGCCTCAATCTTGTGGTTCAGTCTGCTACCTTTTAGTGCCATCCCTTGCCTTCATCGGTCCGTAAATGCGTCAGTACTGTAAAACAAAACAATAACACTTACGACAAAATCAAAATTTTAGTTTGCAATTTTAGATTTTGATTTTTTTAGGATTTTATTTAATTTTCTTTAGTTTTAATTTTAAATTTTTTAGATCTCACTTTTAGTGTTAATTTTAGATTTTTAATTTGTTTTTTTACTTTTACATTTTATTTAATTTTTGCTTTAGTTTTAATTTTAAATTTTTAGATCTCACTTTTAGTGTTAATTTTAGATTTTAATTTTCATTTTTTTTACTTTAGATTTTATTCAATTTTGCTTTAGTTTTAATTTTAAATTTTTAGATCTCACTTTTAGTGTTAATTTTAGATTTTAATTTTATTTTTTTAATTTTTAGGCTATAGTTTTATTTGTTTTAGTTACCAATTTTTTGAATTTATCGATTAGCTAGTGTTGTTAGAACTTGCTTTAGTTGTATATATATTTTTTCTTTTTAGTTTTATTAACTTTAGATTTAAAATATCATATATATATATATATATATATATTAGAAAAGGGTAAAAAAAAAACTTTAATAAAGTGGTTTTGGATCTAAATTTTGCTAGATTTTTGAATTGGAATTACTTAGAATATCATTTAAATTTGGAAATATTGGAAATGTCCGGCAATATTTTTGTTTCGAAATTAAATTGTTTCGAAGTTTAAATTGTTGGTTCAAAGTATTTTCATGCGTAACTGTGGTTGATGATTGTTGAACTATATTTAATTGTGGTTTTAAGTTGCTTGAAATTGGTGATTAATTGCTTTAGTCAAGTTTGAGAATATTTCAAATGATGATAAATTACATGTCTTTATCAAACATTGTTAATGCATAATTGTGAGGGTGTTTTATTGAATATCATTATGCTGGATTGATTTTTCATAGCAACAGTTACCTATCAATTACTTCATCTTAATTTCATAACGAGATATTTTGACTCCACAAGGCATTGGTTTTAAACTTAAAGTCTAATTGAATCTATATAATCTCGTTAATCTTAACAATTATTTGGTCATTTAACTGTGTCTCCTAAATTGGTTGGTTTTCAACCAGTGCTCCTTCTTCATTTTCATTAGGGTCTACCTCCCTTAGCTTGCAAGGAGACAACTTAAATAGAGAGATTGAAGATCAGGGTGACAGCCCCCGATCTGAGTTGTTGTCGCGGTGCCTAGACATTCTGTGCGACAACACAATGAATATAAAAATTCTATATGTAAATATATGTAATATTAAATGAGCTTCCCTCTTTATTAGTCCCTGTCGCCTGCGGCATGGTAGGGACTATAATAATCGAAATAGATAATAATCGAAATAGATATAGTGTATTAGTCCCTGCACATAAATCGATATACTTTAAAACTTATACAATATGCTTTGTTATATATTATGTCTCACCACATTATCTTCAACCAATCAAGTACATAAATTTTTTTATTGGCCAATCAGTACAATTATCATCTTATTTGGCCTCATACCGAGACAAGTATGAAGTTAAATTTACGATAAGTAAGAGCAAACAATGAAATTTTTGAAATTTTCACTTTCACATGAACTAATGTTAACATTGGTTCTAAATATTAAATGCTATGATAAAATGTTTGAAAACTATGGTTCCCAAAGTAACAATAGATCAAAAAATAGAATTCATTGTCTATGGCTCCCATAGTAACAATAGATCAAAACATAAAAATCATTGTCCATCGCTTACACCTGCCACAGGTTCTGTTGTCCCATACACTGTAACAATTTTCATTATGCTTGCCATCACGCTGTCATTGTTGTCCTTGAGCCCTCTATCCCCGTGTTGTTATAGAACTAGCTTCCTTCTGTGGTTTTCTTCCCTGGGCGAAGAACTAATGATAATACCCCGTGTTGTTGTAGAACTAACTTCCTTCTGTGGCTTTCTTCCCTGGATGAAAAACTAATGATAATTATCATTAATGTAGTTGAAGGAGCTAGAATCATAGAGCTTAGAGCTGGAGCGTTCCTACGATAAATGCATATCAAATGCATACCTTCAAATGGTTCTACGGTACTTACAATCAAAGCTCTGCACCTATCTCTGTAGAACAAATTGCAGTGAGTTTTCGATAAAGCATTATATTTTAATTGTGTTCGCATGCTACTTTTATTTGTTCAAAGTGTTATATTCAATACAAATCACTAATTTATTGAACACTGAAAGTTTACACTGTGAAAAAGAACATTGATTCACATTGAAAGTTTGAATCTCATCTTGTTGGCTACGATAGTAACCTTCCCATAAGAGCCCATAGAGGTAAAAGCAAATATGAAATTAATTTTTATTCATTTATACGGAGCGTATTGTACTTTATATATGCTAGTATTTGTGACTTCTTTAGATTCTTTCATCTTTATCTAAGATCCATGTCCAAATTATAAATTAGAATGTTAAATAAAAGCAAATTAACTTCGACTTAGCCGGTTAAAGTGCCCTTTCAAACACAACTTAAATTTTCCTAAAAAACAATATATAGAACATATTAAAATAAAACACTCTAACTTTTTAATTTCCCAAGAAACAATATATAGAATACATATTAAAATAGAACACCATGCCTTTTTATATTCTGCTAAAGAAAAACCTTTCAAAAACAATTTAGAAGAATGTTTATTAAAACACAACACCCGACCTTTTATGTTACCGAATAAGCGATAATGCCACAGAGATCCATACTCCTCTCTATTGCCCTGCAAAATAAAATCAAAATAACTTCAGCGAGCCAATAATACTTTCAAAAGCTGAGCAAATTAACTTCAGCTAGCCTATAATACTTTCAACCACGGAGCAAATTAACTTCGGCAAGTCAAAAATACTTTTAACCTAGGAAAATTACTCTGAAACACAAATTAAAATCACAGAGAACTGTATCTCATGTTTCATGCATATGCTTGGTTACCAGCAAGCAAATTGAGACCACCGTAGCCTCTGCCACCTATGATGCTCTAGCTTACTCTTATACTGGGTGATAAAGTGCTTTGACTTCTGCCGCCCTTGCTTTTTATGGATAAACGGGTTTTGGTTCAACCGGGGCTACAACAAACTCTAGAACAAGATTTGCTAGTGGATGATATGCAGGATATATACCTGGCCCCTGGGTGAATTGGTGTCCTTGCCTTTGCTCAGGTGCCCTCTACGTATGGCGGCAGATCAAGTGCACTTGGAACAGAAAGGGGTACTTCCCCTTGATCTAGGGGTTCGAAACTGGCTTTGGAACTGCTTATACGCGGGTTGCATACTTTAACTGCTTTACCCGGAACCAGAATTGGCTATATAGAAGAGTGCACATTTCTCGCAACTATGCATATGGTAGGAGAGTAAGGAAGTAAGCTACTGGATCAAAAGGAACAAGTAAGGATACTGGAAGGAATGCTAGGCGAATGAATCCTAGGAGAAGCAAGGGGTGTATAACTTGCTTTTATAGAGCCATCATGCTTACAAAATTGAGATACAGATGAAGGCACAGAGACAAATTTAGACACAGTCAATCTCGTTTCAAAGCCAGCACTCACACTAGAAGATCCATATTGAGATTCCGTGCTAGTGGACCAAGTCCCGCCCTTTTCAGAACGAACGGTGCAATTTACTCATTCCATGGATGGGCTTCTGTCGTACCACCAATCCCTCCCAGCTGTGGTTTTATCAGCTTCATGAATTGCTTAATGGCGTATTGTTATTCGGTCCATTCATGATCGATTTCATTCCGACCAATTGACTGAATCGATGTCATTCTGATCGATTGTCTGAAGAGGAAAGAAGCAAAGGAAAGTAGGATTTGCGGGTAAGTAGGTCTATTTCCTATTTGACTTACCAGAATCTGACCAGAATAACTTATTTGAAAACACAACTTTCTATGAACTGGTCCTATGCTACCCCTTCCTTCATGCTTTAGAGTGTGAAGACCATGTACAAATGCAACCCAAGGCCAATAAAAAAAAGGTTCGAACAGAATTGGTGTTAGTATTACCTGTGCCTCGCATCTGAGTCACTAATGTCGTTGAAAGCTAGATCAGCATGCAGGAAACCAAGAAAAGGAGTACAATAAACATAAGGTTTTCCTCAACATGCAGGAAACCAGGAGCACAGTAAACATGCTTTTAACTGACGAGTAGTCTTTAGTGCAACTTTTTGAAGGCTTTTTATGGTGGTTTTTTTCGGTGTAATTTCTCTAAAATCCGGCAGGAATTTATTGAAAAGAGAAGTTTGATTGCTAATTTTGGACAATGAAAGTGCCCTAGGAGTTTTTGAGGGTGCTGAATCCATATATAGAATCAAAAAACCAGTTTAAATAACAAAAACCAAGATTTTACTTCAAAAAATTTCGCCAAATTCCAGCACTTGAAACTCCAAAAAGTCGCACTAAAGACAACTCCTTTAACTGATGTAAGTTGAAAATATGACTCTTGTCAAGACGACAGGTGGGTTTTATGCAAGTGCTACATGCATAACCGATGATCAAATGTTTCTGCATTCAAACACATGGACACCATGCACCATTGGAACGGGCTGTACACGTGGTTATCAAGAGATGGTGTATTTTGTAAACGAAATTTTAATTGACAAGTTGAGCCACAATTTTCAATATATTGAGATTTTCATTTTTTTTTGGTTAAATGAGTTAATGTCCAATCCAAAAAAACTAAGATTGGTGCAATGACCATTTTATGTTTAAGTTCTACAAAAGCATTGTCACAGTGTGCAGTCCAAACGAATTGAAAATCCTCCTTCCATATAAGCTCTTCAATATGCACTGTCAGAGTGACCTAATTGCAGATGGACATGCGGCGGAAATGTTCAAGTGTCCTACAGTAGACTGCATCATTGGAACATTCTCGGGAGGTGGTAGATTTACAGTCAATGAAATCTTAGTGGGGAACACTAAAAATCCTTCCTTTCATACGATATGTCCAAGAAGTACCCCAAATTGAAATTGAGTAATCTTTCCGTTCATACGATATGTCCAAGAAGTACCCCAAATTGAAATTGAGTTATTTTCCCATATCTTTGAAACATTAATATTGACATTTTAGAACCTGGCCTTATATATTATCTGGGTGCAGGAATAAATAACATTGGTAGGGCGAGGGAGATCCAGTGAATCTGACAGAGGTAGACTATCGGTTACACTCACTCGGGAAGGACCTCATTCTGAAAACAAGGGATACTGTCAGGCATTCATTTTCGTTAATTATCTATATAGTTTTGGCTAGCTTTTTGAATTATTTCCTAGGCCAAGGAAATCAGGATTAAGCAGTAAGAAGTAATTACTTACGCTTTTAGTGTACCTTTTCACATTCATTTTAATTAGCACAGAAGTTATTTAGACTAGCACAACAGCATAATTTGCATAAGCTGAAAGTCTATAGGTATAGAATAAAGTCTATTAGCCGTTGGTGACATATTTGATCCATTTTTGTAACAAGTATTTTTGTAAGCACATATATAACTGCTCATCAATCTCATGGAAAGCACATGTACGACTTCAAGCTCTTGCTCACGGCAGGGACTTGCTGCCCTGCAGCTCTCCTTGTTAATTAAGTGACACCTTTAACATAGCTTGGAATTTTAAAATCATGTTTTATCTCGCAGAAAAGAAAAGGCGGGCCTCTTCATCATACATAAGTCATTAAACGACTTGTGGTTTGAGGAAACCACAAACCATTCCTCGGGAGCTCTTTGGCGGTTTTGGGAATAGAAGATGGGTGCCCTTAGGATGATTGAGAACCATAGATTGCTTGATGGAAGATTTTAGAATACCACTCCTCGGCACCACACTACCCGTTAAACTCCGTTGAACCATGAGTCGTCAGATCTGGAGAATAGAACATTCTCGTCGGTGATTTCAATTCAACCAAATCGATGTGTAACTACTTCAGCATGGGCCGCTTTTTAGCCTTTTTGTTTTCCAAATTTTGGTTTCGATAACCACCTGGAATTTATTTGAATATATTTATGGACTTTGTGTTGTGTCCATTTCACCTAAGTCTTCTATCATTTTGGAAATTCTTTGTAAAATATGGAAACTAGAAAATAAGAGAACTACGCTCCCAAAACCTTGGATAATCATCTGAGTCGACTCTATTATAGCAAGAGCTGAGATCAACCGACTAGTCAACTCAAAAAAGGAAGACTTTTCACTGATTTAGTGCCAGATTTCCAGCAGAAATGAGTTATCCATAGTTTGCAGGATGTTTTTGCAAAAAATGGCATTGAAAACACCTATGAAATCTTCGAAACCGCTCTGTATTTTTGGAAACTTACCATGTTGAACTCAATTGGGGGTATTCTGCAAAAACCCAAAATCGCGGATTTTTGAAATTTTTCTCCATTTGCTGGTTGCATTTAAGATTCGTTGTTTGAGGACCCCTGCATTTTTTATCAATATAATAATGTTTCCTCGTTAATCATGGAAGAATTGATGTGCCATCAACCAAGTGGGGATACAACGCTTTCCAGATTCATAAATGTTTTACTAGATAACCAATGAAAATAGTAAAACGGAAAGGATACATATCTTGAAAATATACTTTCACCGTCACCCCCACTTAAATATGATATAGACTGTTATTCAATAATTCACTGTAAGATATGTTCCAGTTTTGGTCTCTAGATTATTTAGTGCTTGAATCCTTCCGCAACTGAATTAGCTTAGGTTGTGGTAATTCATTGAAACTTTTTCATCACATGAGACATTTGGAAAAACTACAGGTGCTAATGCTCTTCTATTTCTTTCAAGTTTAACAACAAACTTTATTTTAGTGAGAGTGAATCTTAAATTTACCTTTGTATTCCTTAAACCATAGTTGACCATTGTATTATGCATAGCAGCATATGTGGTTTATTTACGAGCGCCGACTTAAATGCAATTTTTTAAAAATCAAAGATCATAAAATATGTCAAGTGACTGTTCTCTTTCTTAGCAAAATTTAGCTACAACATTATTGCCTCCAACTGTAGGCCACTAGCCTTAGATGGGAATGGAGTCAAGTCAAAATTGTTTCCTGAGAATTGAAATCACCCTAAAAACATTTTTCTGAACTTTTATTCCCGGGAAAAATTTTCCTCATGAAAACTGGAAACCAAAACTGTAACTTCTAAAAACTAGAATTCAAATGCTCGCATATTAAGCTTAATTTATGTAGATCAATTGGTTCGCTTAAGTATAGGCAAATTTCCAGAGTAACCATGTGAGTAACTTTGGAAAAGATGGATTTTATTTAGTGTAGCTAATTAAAAAAGCCTGCAAGGATTTGGACATGTGCCATAGAAATTCCTTCAGAAGATCATACTTACATATGCACATTGGTAATATCCCAAAATCAAGATTCTTTTAAAACTTTGAAAAACTAGACTCCATCAAATTTGATCATACTTACATATGCACATTGGTAATATGCCAAAATCTACATTTTTTTGAAACTTTGAAAAACAAGACTCCATCAAATTGAAATTTTTGGCTTATATGAACAATATGTTTGCATTTGCATGCAACCTTGTTCATTGAATGAATTTTATCTGCCTTATATTTCGTTCTTTTTTTTCAAAGCTTCAAGCTCTGATGGACAACAGGGAAATATTTCGTTGAAAGAATGGTTCTCTCTGTAATAAAAATCTTCGGCCAAAATTTGAATCCATGAGAGATTGAATCACATTATAAACAAATAAATAACAACAACCTGCTCTGATATATCTATAACAACCTGCTTTTCTTGATTGTATCAAAAAATATCCTCTCCCAAATCTTTATTGCACTGAGAAATATTAGTTCAGATATATTTTTTCTCCATGTAATCAGAGAATAGAATTGGCCCCAAATCAATAATATAGGAAGAAGATAAATCTTATTTTTTCGATGGAGAATATACATTTTGGGATTCTTTATCATCAAAGAATAAGGAGTAAGAGATAATATTTTTAATGCATAGAGGAAAGTAGATGATAGAAATGATAAAAAAGAATATATATATTTTAAAACCTCATTTTAAATGCATACAAAAAAGTAAACATCCGTTTCTGTTTAACTTATATATTTTGGTAACCTCAGAATATATAAGTTATAAGAAGTTATCTTTTTAGTATCTCATTTTTATTCTTCTTTCAAGAAATAGATTTCTACTTGGGGAAAGTTACCAAAAGATATTGTAACTTAGGACACCGAGACATCCAAGGGTTGATGAATTTTTTTTTTTTAATTTTTAGTCAGAAACCTATCCTTCGAAACAGGAATGGCTATAAACACTAAGAATTGCAAGGACTTTGAGCTAAGAAAAAATGGTTTAAAAGACAAATAAAGGAAAACAGGGTTTAAACCCAAGATATTAGGAATCTGAATTCAAACCTCTACCTAAAGAATTACGAACAGGTTGAGATATTGTCTGAATTCAAGCCTCTACATAAAGAATTACGTACAGGTTGAGATATTGTCTGAATTCAAGCCTCTACATAAAGAATTACGAACAGGTTGAGATAATGTCGGTGAATTTACGGAACATGGAGCACACTTTAAGATCTCAAATTTAAACTACATGAGTACTAGCAAGTAAATTTTATGAAATATTAAATTGAGACAATCTGTTGCATCATACATCATTCCAAAAGAAACAGAAAAGATAAATGAAGTATTACATATCTTCGGGAAAATAACAGTTGCAACCATTCCGAAAACTAGAATCAAAACTAGCTCCTATTATTGAGCTTTTAAGAAACTCCTCCATTACATGGCCTCTCATGCCTTTCCAACTCCAAACCCCCACAAAATTTTCCACCCAGTATTCCTCTCCTCACGGTAACTGTCCCAGAATCAGTTATAAAATTGATTTCCAAAGTAGGTACAAACTAAATTTTACAAATAATAAAGCCCTTTTTGATGGGTTCATTGATGACGTAAACATTTTGAAATATATATATATATATATATAAAACTCCTCTTCAAAATAATATAACGAATTTAAATGGTATATATGTAAACATATATAATATTAAATGAGTTTCCCTCTTTGTTAATTAAGAGATACCTTTAACATAGCTTGGACTTTTAAAATCATGTTTGATCTTGGAGAAAAGAAAATGCGGGCCTATTCTTCATTAAACGACTTGTGGTTTGAGGAAACCACAAAACATTCCTTGGGAGATATTTGGTTGCTTCGGGAATAGAAGATGGGTGCCCCGGTGATTATTGAGAACAGTAGATTGCTTGATGGAAGATTTTAAAATACCACTCCTCACAACCACACTACCCGTTAAACTTCGTTGAACTATGAGTCATCAGATACTGTCATATCTAGATCATTAAACATTATGTTCGTTGATTTCAATTAACCCAAATCACTGTGTAACTGCTTCAGCTTGGGCTGCTTTTTAGCCTTTTTATTTGCCAAATTTTGGTTTGGATCACCACCTCGAATATATTTGAATATATTTATGGACCTTGTGTTGTATCCATTTCACCCAAATCTTCTCTCATTTTGGAAATTCTTTGTAAAATATGGAAACTAGAAAATAAGAAAACTACGCTCCCAAAACCTTGGATAATCATCTGAGTCGACTCTACTACAGCAAGATTTGAGATCCACAAACTAGTCAACTCGGAAAAGGAGGAATTTTCACTAATTAAGTGCCATATTTCCAACAGAAATGAGTCATCCACATTTCGAGGGTTTTGTTGGTAAGGTGTGTACACAGAGGAACAATTATGGGCGGTGGAAGGTTTCTTGAACATGTTTCAACAGGCGGACAACAAAGTGCTGAGAGCTGCGGTTTCTGAAGCTGAAGTGGAAAGAGTACTAAAGTCTTTCACGCTGCGGTTCTGACGCTGAAGTGGAAAGAGTACTAAAGTCTTTCGCCATGGACAAGACTCTGGGTTTAGATGGATGGACTCCGGAATTTTTTCTATATTTCGCTGAACATATGATGCAGGGCATCACTGCGATGGTGGAGGAGGCGAGAAGAACTAGATGTGCTCATGGGGCGATAAACTCCACTTCATCACACTCATTCCAAAGAAGAAAAGCACGCAGACCTTTGGGGACTACCACCCTATATTATTAAAAATTATGAGAGCAGAGATACACACAAAATAATAAATTGTATTACTGCATATTAATCAATAGAGATTACGTATGTATATACTATATATAGTTGAACTCAGATCCAACTAATTCTAATCTTACAGAGAGAGGTTGAGAAAATCTCTCAACATCCTCCAACAAACCAAACCAATCTCTAAACTTTAGTATGCATCATGAATAAGGCATTATCTTAAACACCCCCCCTTAATGCCTACATTATAGAAAACTTACAATACTGAGATCACAATTACAAAATTTGTATTTGTTTTTGTCTGACTGGTCTTCATCAGCAACTCTACCCACTTTGCGGTCTTCTAGATTCCGCTCTTTCTTTCTTCACATCTTCGAGCTTACATTTCAACCCATTTAAAGTACACCTGCTTTTGACCATCAATGTTGAATTTGTAAGATCAAAGATTCTTGACACCCTCGAAAAAGAGTCTTGACACTGAACTACCCTATGGAAATATTTCCATATATGAAATAACCTCGAAGAATAAATTTCAACAGTCTATAGGAAAATATTCTAGGTACAAAATATAATCAGCGATCAATCTTACAAAGTGACCTTTACACACTTACAAACTCACAAGGTAAAGGTAATCTATAATTGTCGATCTTGGAGCACCGAAGTACAACAAGAGCCTACAACATATAACAGATTCTCACAATCAAATTAGCGATACATTCTCTCGGCACCGAAGAACGTTGAGAACCACTATTTTAAATTGTGTAAATCTATTCAATAATTGGTTCTTCTTTACACAACAAATTTCACATAATATATATATATATATATATATATATATATATATATATATAAAACAAATGCACAGGCAGCTGCAATTTCTCCGGCAGTATAGGCAGCAATAAGAAAGTAGAAAGCACAGCAAACAAATGATAAAATGATGCAAGCCAGGCGGATTGCCTAGTCGCGGCAGAAGCGTGAGATGGACAGTTCACCTCTGTCTTCGATGGCAGTCAACACACTTCAATCACCATGCAGCGAAGTGCCCTTGATCAATTTATCGTTACTAAAATAACCAGAAACCATTTTGCTGAACTCTAGTCTCGTAACAAGAATTGTTTTTACTCTGCAAGTCATCCGAACGATCCATATCGCAAAAAGATCTCCTTGCTGATGTGTGTGAACCTCCTGGAAGAAGAGTCTTGTTTTGCATCTGTGGCGTTACAGGACTGTTAGCTCCAGATTTCTGCATCTTGGAATCTCTCTCGTCCTCAGATCTCGGTTGATTATGCTTGAATTGAACATAGCTTATACTCTGTATTACTTATGGATACGTGTTCTCTGTTATTGAATATGAGTAACCTTATGGTCCGTAGAGTCTGTAGCATATACGATTGCTTCTATTCACCTCTGTTCCATAAGCTCATACTTCAATCTAATACTCCAGATGATGCAGAAGTTGGCGTCGACGTAACTCCATTGGAAAACTCAATTGTAAGCTATGGCGTGCTTGATCGTTGTGGAATATTTCTCAGCTGAATCAGATCTGCTGAAGCTCATTTCGTCCTCCCTTGAGAGAAACTACAGTAATGATGATGCCAGGCTTGTCATTTCTCGGTTGCATCCGTCAGTTGACTCGTCGTGGGCTTCATTCAAAACGCATCAGAATCTGCTAATCGATCTCGAGCTTCGATGTACAAATCAAGTGGACTCGGATCTCCTCAGTCGTCCATGTTGACCTACCAATCGATCCATGCACCAACGATCTACCAAGCCATTTCGAGGTGTAGCAAAGGGATCTCGGTGTGATGCATGATGCCAAATCAATTCACCAGATGTCACAGAAGACAAATTACTGTCAAGAGGATGCTCCACGTTGTCCAACTGCACCAACGTCTTAGTCTTTGTTCAGATTTCCGCTTAACAATAACAATAGTAACAAATCAACCTGCACAGAAACTTACAACAATCTCTAAAAAAAATAATCTTCTACATTCACACGCACTAATCCTATCTATTTACATAGGATTACAATTCATGGCTCTCACATTTTCCTGGCTTTCCCATGAGGGAATTAAGCCAGAATTGGCTCTGATACCATATTAGAAATTATGAGAGCAGAGATACACACAAAATAATAAATTGTATTACTGCATATTAATCAATAGAGATTACATATGTCTATACTATATATAGTTGAACTCAGATCCAACTAATTCTAATCTTAGAGAGAGAGGTTGAGAAAATCTCTCAACATCCTCCAACAAACCAAACCAATCCCTAAACTTTAGTATGCATCATGAATAAGGCACTATCTTAAACACCCCCCCTTAATGCCTACATTATAGAAAACTTACAATACTGAGATCACAATTACAAAATTTGTATTTTTTTTTGTCTGACTGGTCTTCATCAACAACTCTACCCACTCTGCGGTCTTCTGGATTCCGCTCTTTCTTTCTTAACATCTTCGAGCTTACCTTTCAACCCATTTAAAGTACACCTGCTTTTGACCATCAATGCTGAATTTGTAAGATTAAAGATTCTTGACACCCCCGAAGAAGAGTCTCGACACTGAACTACCCTATGGAAATTTTTCCATCTATGAAATAACCTCGAAGAATAAATTTCAATAGTCTATAGGAAAATATTCTAGGTACAAAATATAATCAGCGATCAATCCTACAAAGTGACCTTTACACACTTACAAACTCACAAGGTAAAGGTAACCTATAATTGTCGATCTTGGAGCACCGAAGTACAACAAGAGCCTACAACATATAGCAAATTCTCACAATCAAATTAGCGATACATTCTCTCGGCACCGAAGAACGTCGAGAACCACTATTTTAAATTGTGTAAATCTATTCAATAATTGGTTTTTCTTTACACAACAAATTTCACATAATATATATATATATATATATATATATATATATATATATATAAAACAAATGCACAGGAAGCTGCAATTTCTCTGGCAGTATAGGAAGCAATAAGAAAGTAGAAATCACAACAAACAAATGATAAAACGATGCAAGCCAGGCGGATTGCCTAGTCGCGGCAGAAGCGTGAGATGGAAAGTTCACCTCTGTCTTCGATGGCGGTTAGCACACTTCAATCACCATGCAGCAAAGTGCCCTTGATCAATTTATCGTTACTAAAATAACCAAAAACCATTTTGCTGGACTCTGGTCTCGTAACAAGAATTTTTTTTACTCTGCAAGTCGTCCAAACGATCCATATCGCGAAAAGATCTCCTTGCCGATGTGTGTGAACCTCCTGGAAGAAGAGTCTTGTTTTTCATCTGTGGCGTTACAGGACTGTCAGCTCCGGATTTCCGCATCTTGGAATCTCTCTCGTCCTCAGATCTCAGTTGATTATGCTTGAATTGAACATAGCTTATACTCTATATTACTTATGGATACGTGTTCTTTGTTATTGAATATGAGTAACCTTATGGTTCGTAGAGTTTGTAGCATATACGATTGCTTCTATTCACCTATGTTCCATAAGCTCATACTTCAATCTAATACTCCAGATGATGCAGAAGTTGGCATCGACGTAACTCCATTGGAAAACTCAATTGTAAGCTATGGTGTGCTTGCTCGTTGTGGAATATTTCTCAGCTGAATTAGATCCGCTGAAGCTCATTTCGTCTCCCTTGAGAGAAACTACAGTAATGATGATGACAGGCTTGTCATTTCTCGGTTGCATCCGTCAGTTGAATCATCGTGGGCTTCATTCAAAATGCATCAGAATCTGGCAATCGATCTCGAGCTTCGATGCACAGATCAAGCGAACTCAGATCTCCTCAGTCGTCCATGCTGACCTACTAATCGATCCATGCACCAACGATCTACCAAGCCATTTCGAGGTGTAGAAAAGGGATCTCGGTGTGATGCATGATGCCAAATCAATTCACCGGATGTCACAAAAGACAAATTACTGTCAAGAGGATGCTCCACGTTGTCCAACTGCACCAACGTCTTTGTCTTTGTTCAGATCGCCGCTTAAAAATAACAACAGTAACAAATCAACCTGCACAGAAACTTACAGTGATCTCTAAAAAAAATAATCTTCTACATTCACACGCACTAATCCTATCTATTTACATAGGATTACAATTTATGGCTCTCACATTTTCCTGGCTTTCCCATGAGGGAATTAAGCCAGAATTGGCTCTGATACCATATTAGAAATTATGAGAGCAGAGATACACACAAAATAATAAATTGTATTACTTCATATTAATCAATAGAGATTACAT
Source organism: Pinus albicaulis (assembly GCA_034641835.2). Taxonomy (NCBI): domain Eukaryota; kingdom Viridiplantae; phylum Streptophyta; class Pinopsida; order Pinales; family Pinaceae; genus Pinus; species Pinus albicaulis. Next base: position 135,241,676 of record CM076574.1, on the reverse strand, counting down.
ATGTATATACTATATATAGTTGAACTCAGATCCAACTAATTCTAATCTTAGAGAGAGAGGTTGAGAAAATCTCTCAACATCCTCCAACAAACCAAACCAATCCCTAAACTTTAGTATGCATCATGAATGAGGCATTATCTTAAACATATATCCCCTGCAACACCTTATACAAAATCATATCTAAAACAATTGTGGAATGCATCAAAGGGGTCCTATCTTGGCACATATCGCTGGAGCAATTTGGGTTTCTGCATAACAGAGTTATACATGATGCAGTGGCTATCAGTCAAGAAATTTTACACTATTCAAAATAGGAAAATGGGTTTTTACACAACAGAGTTATACATGATGTAGTGGCTATCACTCAAGAAACCTTACACTTTATTCAAAATAGGAAAATGAAAGCGGAAAATGAAGGCAGCAGTGATGAAAATTGATCTTAGTAAGACTTATGATGGTGGATTGGACTCTAATGTGCATGATCCTGTACAAGGTTGGTATGACTTGTGAGATAGTGGAATGGATCATGGGATGCATCATGGGCCCCTATGGCGGTCATTATAAGCGGCACACCTCCCAGATTTTTTAAAGCAGGAAAAGGTCTCAGACAGAGTTGTGCTTTATCTCCTCTCCTTTTCATTTTGATAATGGATGCCTTAAGTATCAAATCAACTCAAACAATGCAGGTTCCATTAAAGGCATAAAAATTACCTCACATAGAGAGATCACTCACAGTTTTTTCTTAGATGACATACTCATTAAAAAGTTTTGGGAGGAACTAAGAGACATTTTTGACAAATTCTACAGAGCATCCGAAATGATCGATAATTCTGAAAAATCATGTCACTATTTTTCTTAGGGGAACTAGAGGTCATAAATTCGATATGTGAGATCTTCAATTACAGATGCTCACCTCTCATAGATGATTTAACATATTTGGTTTTCATTTAAAACCATTTAACTACAGAGTGGCAAATTGGCTTTGGATAGTTGATAAATATAAAAGGATAATAAATGGGTGGTTGCTTGATTGGTTATTGAGAGGGGGAAACTCATTTTGGCACAGGCAGTGCTTTAGCAACTCTCTGTTTATTGGGCTCATCTTTACACTATGCCGCGGACTGTCATATCCAGAATCGACTCAACCATCTCAAATTTCATATATGACGGGGCAGGGGGAGTGGAAAATATCACCTGGCTAGATGGGACAACATAGCTATGCCTAAACAATGGAGGGATGGGGATTGTTGGACACTGATACCTTTGGAAGGGCTTTAATATTGAAATATTTATGGAGATGCACTTACATGCCTGGCATCTCGAGAGATATAATGATGCATAGGTATTTAAAAAACCAATCTCTGGAGACTCTATACATATCGGGTTGGGAAGCTAAGATAGGAGGATTTGATATTGGAATGGATTTAGAATATTATGGCCATTGTGTATCTCTTTTTTAAAGTGGAATTTTGGAAATGGTATGAAAATTATGATTGGGGAAGGAGGCATAAGGGGATACCCAGGAAACAACATCATAAACCCGGAATTATGCAGCAGAATCCATGGAATAGGCATTTTCTATGTTGGTCAGGTCATACACAGCTGGAAGATGGGATATCCGAGGTGGCATGAGGCTTACGAACTGGGATAAAGGGAAAATGACAAAAAGGCATGGGAAAATTTCTTGGGAGAGATGAGACAAATTGGATTTATCCACAAACAATCTGGAGACAGTATAAGCTGGGGGAAACCTCAAAAAGGGACAAGTGAACATAGCTTAAACATATCTGGAGGCTGGAACTAAGCAACGATCTGGACAGACAGTGGAATGCTGGTTCAAGAACATATGGAAGGAAAAGGTGTATATCAAAATTATCATCTTCATATGGCTGGTTTGGAAAGACACAAATTTGACTTGGTCGAATTTAATAAAGAGGAGTAAGATTGGACCGGGGATTTGTAGAATATGCATGAAGCACGATGAAGATAATGGCCATATTTTCTATAGTTGCGAGTATGTAAGACACACTTGGCATATTCTATTTAAAAATCTTAATCTACAACAAAAAAACTTCATCTCGGTACAAGATTGTTTTTGCTGGTGGTATGCAAAAGGTAAACAATATAAAACCATTCCTTTTTTCTTTCACTGGTGCTTTTGGTGTTGCATGAACAATTGGATTTTCAAAGAGTAGGGATGTAACTTGGATTGAGTGGTAGAGATGGTTATGCAAAGATGGGATGGCCTGATGAATTCAGACAAACTGCCAAGAGATTTATCTCACAGAATGAGACCATTTGACATCCATTATCCGGCTGGTTTTTTCGATAGGGCGGCCCAGAATTACAGATGCGGTTGTGGTGCATAGCTAATGATCAGTCCACTCTGTCATTACAAGATTCACTGGTATGGGGGACATGGAACCAACACCAAAGCGAAATTGGAACTTTGGAGATTACTCTGGTTTACAAAACAACGCTACATTGACAAAATCTAGATCTTCAGAGACTAAAGTTCTGATAGACCACATGAATAATTTGAACTCCCTGGCACCTGGACACCTATCTTCATGAATGGATAAGATACAAGAACTACATAGGACTTTCTCTCATATAACTTTCAAACACATATATATATAGAGAAAAATGATACAACTGATGAGAGAAATGCACTACGAATTGATGAATGTCTCTGTCTCTGGAAGTGGTTGATGGAAGTGTGGGTGAAGATTATAGGATATGAACCGCGCACAAGCAAATTGCCTCATGGGTGGTTTTGCTTCCACTTCTAGAAGGATGAAGATCTGCAGGAGATTTACCAGCGATCTTAGGTCAATGGGAGATCCTTCCTTCCACTTCATCGATGGATGGTCGACTTTCATCCCATTGATAATGCGCCCCATAACCACCTACTGTGGGTTAAACTCCTAGGTTTACCCATCCAGTTCTGGATGTAGTCGGTGTTGAAGAGGATTGGTTATAATATTGGCATTTGTTGTTTCATCGACCCAAAGTGTAAGGGGATTTTCGACAAATAGGTAGCTTGGATTTTAGTGGAAGTCTCCTTTGTGGGTGGACTTCCGGAGGACATAGATTTGGAATGGCATGGAGATGTTTATCGACAATGTCTCGATTACTGGAACATCCCATTCAGATGTTACCTTTTTCACGCTACGGGTCACCTAATGAGCTCTTGTGGCCAGCGACACTAGGGAGATGGTGGTGTTTTGAATGAGGCCAGAGGGATTCGGAAGGCTCAGGACCAGGCAGTGAAGCATCCAATGGCCACAACCTAGGGGTTTTCCTTTTCGGGTAAGTCCCATGATCGTTCTTATTGTCTTACTGATTCTTATTCCAGTGGGAAAAAGGAGCACAGTCATGTGGGGGGGGCATTGTGTGCTGATGCAGTGTTGGGGGATGATCGCTCTATGCTGGGGGGTGACTCCTTGACTGGGATGGCCGGGGTAGCGAATGGAGTTCCTGACAAGTCCCCTCTATTTATCCCTCATCCCTCTCCTTATACCTTTACGCCTGTTAATAGGGCCACTACGACCATGATTGAGAAGCCCCTGGGTCTACTGGCCTCTGGCGCCCCTTCAGTCAAACAGGGTAATGGAGGCTTCTGAACATGTCCTTCTAGATCCGTCCTCTCCTATTATTTCATCTGAACCCCTGTCTCCAAGGAATTCGGTCGGTAGTGACCTGGATTTACTTCTTTTAGATCTCGATGTTGATCTGGTTCGTCTTACCGTGGATAAGGGAGGGATTTCATCGCCACCTTTGATTATCAGTCCATCCTCCACTGCTAATGTTACTATCAAGAGAGGTACAGGTCGGCCTAAGGTGAAGAAAAAATCTTTAACAATGGCGGGTGAGGATGGGATTCTTGATGCGAGGAATTTTCGGGACATTCCTATTACTATGGCACTGGAGAGGGTACCAAGAGCTTTAAGCCCTTCAAAGAAGGGTTATCCATGATTTGTCCGACTTCTTTAAATATTCAGGGTTTGGGGGGGGGGGGGGGGGAATAAAGGCTTATGCACAGTGTTTGTGAGGACTTTCCTGTTGCTGATGATTTTTTTGTGCAGGAAAGATGGATTGACAGTGGAGGCTTTCTTAGTGATCCATATCTGGGAAGAGTTGGATTAACGATTTATGTTTTGCACTGGCCTCAACAAATTGTCATTTTTATGATAACTGTACATGGATGGGGAGGTTTTCTCTATGTGTCTTAACTTCATGGGAGTTTTATGTTGCTTCTAGAATTTATGTTTTAATTTTGAACTACGAAAAGAGCGTAGACCTCTTTAAATGATGAAATATATGACCTATATGTTGAACAATTTTTGAATTGGTACATAATATATACCAAAGTTTTTTCTGTTTGCAAAAAGTATGAGATGTTCCATTCTTGGTCTCTAGAGGTAATACATGATTATTGAGTGTTTGAATTCTTCCACAAATGAATTATTTTCACTACAATTTAATATAATATAGACTGTTATTCAATAATTCAACATATGAGATGTTTCATTCTTGGTCTCTAGAGGTAATACATGATTATTGAGTGTTTGAATTCTTCCACAAATGAATTATTTTAGGTTTTGGTAATTCATTGAAACTTTTTCATCACATGACCCATTTGGAAAGATGTTATTTGAAAACACTGTAGGTACTAATGCTTTTCAATTTCTTTCAAATTTAATAACAAACTTTATAATAGTTATTTTAATGAGTGTGAATCTTAAATCTGCATTTGTATTCACCATCGTTGACCATTGTATTATGGATATATGATTTATTTAGAAGCGCCCACCTAGGTCCTTGCTTTCTATGAGAATAATGACCTTCTTATATATAAAAACCAAGAGCAAATAATTTCTCATAAAAGTCAAATTTACCCTAAATGCAAATTATTATTTTTTAAATCAAAGATCATAAAATATGTCAAGTGCCCAAATGAGACTGTTGTCTTTCCTCGCAAAATATAGCTACAACAATGTTCATGTGGATCCGGATCCTTTGTGGCCTTAGGGATTTTTTGATGGTGCACCAGAGTGGGATGATCCCACTTGTGGTGGAGGTTTTGTTCTACATCTAAATGATAATCACTATTTTTATGTTTGTATGGGATTGGGTTGGGGTTATAACAATTCGGATGAGATCCATTCATGTTGCTCACTTATTTATTTTGTTTTCGAATGGGATGTAACTCATTCCAAAGAAGAAAAGCACGCAGACCTTTGGGGACTATCGCCCTATATCCCCTACAACACCTTATACAAAATCATATCTAAAACAATCATGGAACGCATCAAAGGGGTCCTATCTCGGCACATATCACTGGAGCAATTTGGGTTTCTGCATAACAGAGTTATACATATGCAGTGGCTATCACTCAAGAAACTTTACACTATTCAAAATAGGAAAATGGATTTCTGCACAACAGAGTTATACATGATGCAGTGGCTATCACTCAAGAAACCTTATTCTCTATTCAAAATAGGAAAATGAAGGCAGCGGTGATGAAAATTGATCTTAGTAAGGCTTATGATAGTGGATTGGACTCTAATGCACATGATCCTGTACAAGGTTGGCATGACTTGTGAGATAGTGGAATGGATCATGGGATGCATCATGGGGCCTCTATGGCAGTCATTATGAACGACATATCTCCCAAATTTTTTGAAGTAAGAAGAGGTCTCAGACAAAGTTGTGCTTTATCTCCTCTCCTTTTCATTTTGACAATGGATGCCAAATAATATCAACTCGGCAAACAATGCGGGTTCCATTAAGGGCATAAAAATTACCTCACATAGGGAGATCACTCACAGTGTTTTCTTAGATGACATACTCATCTTTGGCATGCTCATTAAAAATTTTTGGGAGGATCTAAGAGACATATTTGACAAATTCTACAGAGCATCCGAAATGATCTATAATTCTGAAAAATCATGTTTCTATTTTTCTGAGGGGGACTAGGGGTCATAAATTCGGTCTGTGAGATCTTCAATTACATATGCTCACGTCTTATAGAAGATATAACATATTTGGGTTTTCATTTAAAGCCATCTAACTACAGGGTGGCGGATTGGCTTTGGATAGTTGATAAATATAAAAGGATAATAAATGGGTGGTCGCTCAAAAGGTTATCCAGAGGGGGGGAAATCATTGTGGCACAGGCAGTACTTCAAAAATTCTCTGTTTATTGGGCTCATCTTTACACCATACCGTGGATTGTCATATCCAGAATCAACTCAACCATCTCAAATTTCATACAGGACGGGGCAGGGTGAGTGGAAAATATCACTTGGCTAGATGGGATAGCATAGCTATGCCTAAACAATGGAGGGATGGGCATTGTTGAACACTGATACCTTCAGAAGGGCTTTAATATTGAAATATTTATGGAGATGCACTTACATGCCTGGCATCTGGAGAGATATAATGAGGTATAATTATTTAAAAAACCAATCTTTGGAGACTCTATACATATCGGGTTGGGAAGCTAAGAAAGGAGGATCTGATATTGGAATGGATTTAGAAAATTATGACCATTGTATATCTCTTTCTTGAAGTGGAATTTTGGAAATGGTATGAAAATTATGATTGGGGAAGGAGGCATAAGGGGATACCTAGGACACAACATCATAAACCCGGAATTATGCAGCAGAATCCATGGAATAGGCATTTTTATATGTTGGTCAGGTCATACACAGCTGGCAGATGGGATATCCGAGGTGGCATGAGGCTCACGAACTAGGATAAAGGGGAAATGACAAAGAGGCATGGGAAAATTTCCTGGGAGAGATGAGACAAATTAGATTTATCCACAAACGATCTGGAGATAGTATAAGTTGGGGGAAACCTCAAAAAGGGACAAGTGAACATAGCTGAAAAATACATGGAACTAAGCAACGATTTGGATAGACAGTCGAATTCTGGTTCAAGAACATATGGAAGGAAAAGGTGTATATCAAAATTATCATCTTTATATGACTGGTTTGGAAAGACAAAAAATTGACTTGGTCGAATTTAATAAAGAGGAGTGAGATTGGACTGGGGATTTGTAGAATGTGCATGAAGCACGATGAAGATAATGGCCATATTTTCTATAGCTGCGAGTATGCAAGACACACTTGGCATATTCTATTTAAAAATCTTAATCTACAGCAGAAACACTTCATCTCGGTACAAGATTGTTTTTGCTGGTGGTATGCAAAAAGTAAACAATATAGAACCATTCCTTTTTTCTTTCACTGGTGCTTGTGGTTTTGCATGAACAACTATATTTTCAAAGTGCAGGGATGTAATCTGGATGGAGTGGTAGAGATGGTTATGTAAATATGGAGTGGCCCGATGAATTCAGAAAAAATGTCAAGAGATTTATCTCATAGAATGAGACCATTTGACATCCATTATTCGGTTGGTTTTTTCGATAGGGCGGCCCAGAATTACAGATGCGGTTGTGGTGCATGGCTAATGATCAGTCCACTCTGTCATTACAAGATTCACTGGTATGGGGACATTGAACCAACACCAATGCGGAAATGTTGGCACTTTGGGGATTACTCTGATTTACAAAACAACTCTACAATGACAAAATCTAGATCTTCAGAGACTGTAATGTTCCTAAATTAGCTAAGCTAATTGGAACATTAGAATTTTGTTTTATTTTTCATGTTTATGAATAATAGACTAATGGAGGACATGCAACACTCCTTAGATCTAAAAAGAAATACATGCTTAATGTGAACAGGATTAAATATGAGCTGGTTGCATAAAAACCACTTGTGTATGAACAGGGCTAAGCTATTTGACTGGGTCAACAGGACCAAATCACAAAACAGTCCAGGTGCATTGAACCTCCTAGGTGATCAACACAGTTCTAGAAGGAGGAATTCAGTGTGAAAGGGGCTAATGCATTTGAAGTGGTTTAGGGTTTTGCACATCCCATTTTTATAAAAAGGAAGGAGAGGGCTCAAGGAAGGGTAGTTGATGATATTTCAAATTTGAGGTTGCTTGGGCAACTCGAGTTCTCTTGGTTGTTTAGCCAAAGGGAAGAGGGTTTCCTGTTTAGGAATCCTCTCTCCTTCCATGGAGTAGCTCTTTGGAGGAGGATGTGATACATTGATCCACTATCTGGCATTTTTCCAAGCTTCTACTTCCAACTGCAATGCAGATCCTGTTGAGGGTTTGATTTCTTTTGTAAGCTTCAGCAAGTGAAGTTTAGATTTTTTCAGATCTAGAGCATTTCAGTACTTCTTTTCAGTGGAGGAGGGTTCTAATCCATTGAAGGGATGTATTGGAAGATTGGAGGCTCATTTCAGATCTTGGCATCAGGCCAATATGTTTTTCATGTTATACTGTGCAGTTCCTTCCCCAGGTCTGCGTTATTGCTAAAGGAGCAGTGTTGCAGGGTTTTTGGCATCATTGTGGAGCTAGATCTCTGATGTGAAGGAAGCCTCCTTGCATCAAGGGTGATCCATGGATTGGCCAACCAATCCATGTCTATTTAAGATCTAATTTATTCACTGGAGTTTTTGCTTCAGAATTTCTGAATCACGCTGCAGTAAAACTCAGGTTTGCTCCGGCATTTTCATGTATTGTTGAAATCCCCAAGGGGAATGTAATAAAGAGCCCTTTGAGCATTTTGATTTATTATAGATATTTGTTTTCATGTATTTATCAGTTCTAGATATGTAATTTAATGAAAATAAGCTTCAACCTCCTGTAACTAACGCTGAAGGGTTTCTGGGTCATTTTCTTGTGTTGCAGCACCTCAATCTTGAGGGATTTTCTATGTAAAACTGTTGTTTATTCTTGATTAATGCTCATTCCATGTTCTTGAAATAATTTTATAATTTTTCATATTTTTTTACATCTTAAACCTTCAGAAAATATGCTGCCCTTGCTTCAGTAAATTTCTGCATCTTCCAAGTCTTGGAAAATCAGGGTTTTTCTTGAATAGTCGGGAAGGAGGAACTGTTTAACCTAGAAAAACACATTTTTTTTTGCTGAAATTCTGCATGGACGTTCCAAATAACCCAGCTGACATATCCCAGATCCATTTCCCTTATTCTCACGCAAATTTCCTAATACAGTCATTTCAGGGCCTGAAAAGCTGCTTTTCCTCACCTTTTTTAAAGTGAAAGTTGAGTAAACATTTCTGAAGGACTTGGAATTGGTTTCTAAGTGTTTTTAAACACCTTTTATGATAGCTGAAGCACACATATCTGAAAAATTAATTTTTCAGGCATGTCTTGCTGAGAAATCCAATTTGGGAACATTACAGTGGTATCAGAGCATGATCTTTGGCTCAGCCTGTGGCTTCAAGCCAAAGTGTTGAATCCCTGAAGCAGGAATCTTTCAAGATCTATAGACAGAATCTGCATATGGCCAGTTAGCCTCTGGATCTCATCCTTTTCTCAAAGGTGACATATCCAGTAAATGCCCCTGCAATCAATCTCTGGAATAGAATCTTGACACTCCTGAAGAGGGAACTTTACAGCAGTATCAGAGAAGAGAAGAAACAAAGTTCAGAAATCTGAAGGGGATGAGTTTTACCTCATCATATTTCAGATCTAGGAAGAGCCTCTTCAAAGAGTTTAGACAGAAGAAAGAAGGAGGAAGAAAATGAAACTCCTAGAGGGTTTCAAGAAGCAAAAAGTTGCAGTGAGACCTGTAGAAGGTTTCAAGAAGGAGAGGAAGATCCATGCACTTCCTATCCTCACCAAGAAGGAGAGTTATACAGAGAAAAATCAGAGCATGGCTTCACCACTTGAAAGAATGATGGGTGAGGAGATCTCCCTGCTCCCTTTTCAGATCATGAAGGGCATTGAAGAAGATCTCAAGGAGATTGAAAAGGTGGAGACTTGTACCAGCGCTGTCACAACCTTGGAGGAGCAGCCTTCATGTTCAGAAATGGAGGAATTCCAACAACTGCAGAAGAATTTTTTCTTCTATTCACCAAGGTATGATTAAAGATTCATTCATGCTCATTTTAGCACATTATATGAGGAGATCTACATCTTTTCATGCTGTTGATTTAGCACAACAGAGTTGCATTGTGCTGTACAAAGGTGGTGATGAAGAGAAGCTTGCATTTCAAGATCCCATGGAGTGCAGGAATCTGATTTTGGATGATGGTATCCCTCATGGGAGGTGTACAAAGATAGAGGATGGAGAGCAAGAGGCTAGAAAGCCACTTGCAGATTTTTGATACCAAGCAGCAGGAGGCTTGGCTGCACTGGCTGCTCCTGGAAGACTTTGATCATCACTCTCTTTCTAAGGGTATGTGGCAGGATACTTGCATCATGGAGTAGCAAGGAGTATGGACACATTGTGTTGACATAATATTCTTCATGTCAATCACCATGTTTTCACTACATGATCTTGATGATGGGAGTATAGAGAGGTAGCAAGATATTTTGTTGCTTGGGATGTTCTTAAGAGGGCAAGGGCAGATTTTCTCTCACAGTTTTCATGATGTTGCAGGAGTAGAAGGTGGCACTATCATGGTGCAAGGGGTCACTCCTTAGTCTTAGATGTTTAAGAAGGAATTTCTTCATGGGGAGGACTTCTCATTTGTAGCAGCATTATGGGAGATGCCTTTGGCATTCTGCATGTCAAAGATTGGAGTTGTTTGTTGATGGGAGCCTATTTACATAGGCCAATAGCGTTGTCACTGTGGAGCTGGGATTTATTGATGGAGTATTCCCAGGATCACTTCTCATTCAATGCACTTGGTGAGTAAAGAGGAGGTGAGGAAGATGATGTATTCTTCTTGTCTTGGTTTCCAAGCATGGAGAAGAGGATTTGCATGTAGAGCTTGGTTCATTTCTCTTCATGGAAGTGTGCCAAACTACACTTGAGGTTTCACTCATGAATCCATGTATATTCTTGCTTCCAACATATGGTGAGAGCTTTTGCTTGCATCCTCTTACCTTCATTTGGCAGTGCATTTCTCCATAAGAGGGCAAGCCATTCATTGAGCTCCGTCATCTACATTGGGCCATGTTATATGATGGAGACAACCGTCTCTTATGTGGCCTTGGGAAAAGATGTTTTCCTTACATGTGGATTCTTTATTCATATGATTAACCATGTCATAGGAGGCAATTTTCCATATACTCTTCTTAAGCAGCAGTTGAGAAGACTGCGCTGTGAGGATTTGGGGGACTGTTGGTAATCTCTTGCATCACATAGAACCTTCAGTATCTCCCTCATTATGATGATGATTGTTGAGCCCCAAAGATGTTCTTTTCTTTCACCAAATTTCACTTCATTTTCTTTGTCATTTATCATTTATAGGCTTAAAAGATCAATAAGATTGATTAAAGTTACTTTAAGAATGCATACAAAGACTGACTTGCTATACTTTTATGGTTATGTTGTTATAGTGATTTTTTATCAGACTTAGCTACAGAATGCATCCATTCTGTAGCTAGTCGCCTATTCCGCAACTATCTTCATGTTCACACAGGATACAGGTTTCACTTAAAGGAAAAACACATATGGTTGAATTCCACAACACTCCTACATCATTTCTTGCCCTCTACGAAGTCTAAGAAAAAATCTACAGGTGGTTATGCACGTGGAGGAAACCAAAACTAAGAAGTGGATTCCTACCAGGACAAGGACTCTATAGATGTCTTCAGCAAAGTACGAGGCCTCCACAAGAGTTCTAATTTGATTTTAATTGAAAAAGACACTTATCCCTACTTCTTCTCCAGGACAGTTATGTATTTCTCTTATAAGAATAACTCGAGAAACCGAGAGACAGTTATCTATATTGATGTTTTATTGTTAAGATTGTCCAAGACCGTAATACTCTGTTTTTGAAGCATTTTCCTTTAATGAAAGAAGAGCAACTTTAATACATGATCTGAAGCAATCTTGAGGAGATTCGTGTGCTAATCTGGTGGTAGAGGGCCCCTACTGCCCGAGAGGCTCTGTGCATATTGTTTAGATAAGTAACTTTAGCTCTGTTTCATTCCTAATTTAGGCAGTTTTCTGAACTTTATGTTTTATGCTTACTTACCTCGAATGGTACAGCCAGTGTTGTTCTTATGAATTGTTCCAAAATATCACTAACACTGAATGAGATAGAGTTGTAGTATTTCAAAGATTAATTGCATTTTAGTTCAGCTGTAGTATTTCAGAGATTAATTTCATTTTAGTCCAGCTGTAGTATTTCGGAGGTTAATTGCATAATTAGTTCGGTTCCGTTTAATGTATTTTAAGTTTTATTAGCTAGTTGTATTCTAGTTCTGTTACATTAGACTTAAGGCCTTCATTATTTACAAACTGCTCTTGTTCTTAATCTCTGCTAATACATCATTGTCATAGGAACAAGAATTGGTAATGTTATTTTGAAGTCTTGACTGTTCTGCAATTTCTCATAATTTTACAAACTTGCATTTTTTCCAAAACTATTCCAAAACATTTCTAACCCTTGAATGAGGCTTAATAGTGACATTTTGAGTTGCAGAATGGATTAATTTTAGTGTCATAATTTAATTTAGAGTAGGGTTCCTTACTAGGTTACAGATAATCTTTTCCAAATGTGTTCCAACAAATTTCTAACCATGGATGAGATTTTCTCTGTGATAATTGTAAGTTGTTGTTTACTTAGAAGAACCTCATTTCATTAAACTTATCCTTTTCTCAAGTTGTTCCAACATACTTCTAGTGAAATTAATTGGAATGAGTTCATGTTATGAGTTATTTTTCTTGTCAAGTTTTGAAATCTGTGAATTAGCATTTTCTGTTTCTTAGGTGCCATACCTAGTTTAGAATAGATTTTGCTTTGTTTTAGTGTGACCAGTAACTTCTCTTTGTCAAACACTTAGTTATTTTCCTCTTAGCATAAAAACACAAAACCAAAAACATTAGAAAAACACTAAACACAACGAAGTAGGAAGCAGATACCTAGGCACATATAGTGCACTTCACTTCAACAGTTTACTAGCCTTGGTTGACAATTTATGACATCAATTTAGGAACACTAAGTTGAGTAGACAATGATCATGTTTTCTTTTGCTGATATTGCCATTATGTATTTGAGAGCATGATTGAGAAAGAGACACATGAGATGAGTGTGTCCTTTTGGGAAGGAGATTCCCACATTTTCTGCAGCACATGTTCTAATGGGAACATGGGAGAAATTGTGGCCACCGTAGCCAAACACTTGTTTCTTTTGGAGGTGAACCATGTGTGTGATGGAGTACCTCATGGTGATACTCTTCTATCCATCACATATGAGACATTTTGGGATGACTGGTTTTACAGCGTTGGAGGGAGGATCTTTGCAGATCTAGTCCTCATGATGCCACTTGATGGCAATGTCCTTGCAGCTCAAGGTCAGTTTTCACTCTACACTTATCTTAAGTGGAGAGGAGAACAATGTGGGGTAGGCCATCTTGTCTACCATGTGAAAATTTTCAGCCTACCTATCTTATAGGAGCTCAAGGTGGAGGAACATTTTCATGGAGTTTCCATGTCATGAGGTGACTCATTTTTGGTGGATGATTGCTTGAGGGTGGAGAACTCACATGGGGGATGATATTTCCTAATACACTTATGATTCCATGCCTCAAGGGAGCCTCTAGGCAACACCTTATTTCCCTCTTGAGTATTTGATTGTTTCATGTTGATAGCTATTTAGCTAACTTGCATGCTTGGGAGGGGCAATATGGAGATTCATTGTTGACACAACATCTCATTATTTGGAGGAGTTCATCATATGGGGGTGCTACAGTAGGAGGAGGAGACATCTTTCAGTTTTATCCTTGCAGTTGCTTGAGGACAAGCAACATTTGGGAGGGGAGGACTGTTCCTAAATTAGCTAAGCTAATTGGAACATTAGAATTTTGTTTTATTTTTCATGTTTATGAATAATAGACTAATGGAGGACATGCAACACTCCTTAGATCTAAAAATAAATACATGCTCAATGTGAACAGGATTAAATATGAGTTGGTTGAATAAAAACCACTTGTGTATGAACAGGGCTAAGCTATTTGACCGGGTCAACAGGACCAAATCACAAGATAGTCCAGGTGCATTGAACCTCCTAGGTGATTAGTAGAGTTCTAGAATGAGGAATTCAGTGTGAAAGGGGCTAATGCATTTGAAGTGGTTTAGGGTTTTGCACATCCCATTTTTATAAAAAGGAAGGAGAGGGCTCAAGGAAGGGTAGTTGATGATATTTCAAATTTGAGGTTGCTTGGGCAACTCGAGTTCTCTTGGTTGTTTAGCCAAAGGGAAGAGGGTTTCCTGTTTAGGAATCCTCTCTCCTTCCATGGAGTAGCTCTTTGGAGGAGGATGTGATACATTGATCCACTATCTGGCATTTTTCCAAGCTTCTACTTCCAACTGCAATGCAGATCCTGTTGAGGGTTTGATTTCTTTTGTAAGCTTCAGCAAGTGAAGTTTAGATTTTTTCAGATCTAGAGCATTTCAGTACTTCTTTTCAGTGGAGGAGGGTTCTAATCCATTGAAGGGTTGTATTGGAATATTGGAGGCTCATTTAAGATCTTGGCATCAGGCCAATATGTTTTTCAGTTTATACTGCACAGTTCCTTCCCTAGTTCTGCGTTATTGCTGAAGGAGCAGTGTTGCAGAGTTTTTGGCATCATTGTGGAGCTAGATCTTTGATGTGAAGGAAGCCTCCTTGCATCAAGGGTGATGCATGGATTGGCCAACCAATCTATGTATATTTCTGATCTGATTTATTCACTGGATTTTTTTCTTTAGAATTTCTGAATCATGCTGCAGTAAAACTCAGGTCTGCTCCGGCATTTTCATGTATTGCTGAAATCCCCAAGGGGAATGAAATAAAGAGCCCTTTGGGCATTTTGATTTATTATAGATCTATGTTTTCATGTATTTATCAGTTGCAGATCTGTAATTTAATGAAAATAAGCTTCAGCCTCCTGTAACTAATGCTGAAGGGTTTCTGGGTCATTCTCGTGTGTTGCAGCACCTCAATCTTGAGGGATTTTCTATGTAAAACTGTTGTTTATTCTTGCTTAATGCTCATGCCATGTTATTGAACTCATTTTCTGATTGTTTATACTGTTTTACATCTTACACCTTCAGAAAATATGTTTCCCTTGCTTCAGTAAATTTCTGCATCTTCCAAGTCTTGGGAAATCAGGGTTTTTCTTGACTAGTCGGGAAGGAGGAACTGTTTAACCTAGCAAAACACTTCTTCTTCTTCTCTCTCTTTTTTTTTTTTGAAATTCTGCATAGATTTTCCAAGTAACCCTAACTAACATATCCCAGAGTCATTTCCCTTATTATCACACATATTTCCTAATACAGTCATTTCAGGGCCTGAAAAGCTGCTTTTCCTCACCTTTTTAAGAGTAAAAGTTGAGTAAACATTGCTGCAGCACTTGGAATTGGTTGTTGAGTATTTTTAAACACTTTTTATGATAGCTGAAGCACACATTCCTAAAAAATTCATTCCTGATAAATCCATTTTGGGAACATTACAGAGACTAAAGTTCTAATATACCACATGAATAATTTGAACTCCCTGGCACCTGGAAACCTATCTTCATGAATGGATAAAATACAAGAAATAAGCAGGACTTTCTCTCATATAACTTTCAAACACATATATATAGAGAAAAATGATACAATTGATGAGAGAAATGCACTACGAATTGATGAATGTATTTGTCTCTGGAAGTGGGGAAAAGTCACCGTAAAAAATAAAAATAAAAATCTTGCACTTTGGAGTGGATGGGATACATCTCGAAAAGAAGTTGGGGAACACTCGGGTGGTGGTGCATGCTGCAACAACTCCCATCCACTGGCCACTGGAGATGGAAACAAACTGCAACTGATTTACATACTTGGATGATTTTGTTTTTTTTTTTTTGTTTCAGATCATTGGTTTTTTGGATGCTGCCACACAGGTCCATTTGCTCTGGTCAGGATCATTTCGCCCATACTATGAGTCAACACACACAAAGGTCTATATCTTAAGGTTTCATCATATTGCACTCCCCAAGGTTGAAGGGACTGCGCAATGGTTTTTACTTGACATAGTTTGATATAATTTGTCTTGACACTAGGTATCCCTTCCTGTTTCTAAAGTGATTGCGGAATGTTTTTTTCTTGTAAAATTTTTATACATCCTGTTTTTGCCTCTGGGTATCCTTCCTATTTTTTCTGGAAGCTTTATCAGTTATGGGGTTCATACTTGAACAATTTTGTATGTAAATACAATCCAGAATTAATATAAATATGCACTGACAAATGTTAGACCGTTTTTTTCTTCTGAAAAAAGCTTGCAGGACATTTTTACAAAAAATGATATTGAAAGACCCTATGAAATATCTAAAACCACTCTGAATTTTTGGAAAATTCCCGCTTTGAAGCCAATTGGGGGTATTTAAAAAAAAACACATATCGCAATTTTTTGAATTTTTTCTCTGTTTTCACAGAAAGTGAATTTAAAATTCATTGTTTGAGGACCCCTGCATTTTTTTTTCAATATAATAATGCCTCCTCATTAATCATGGCAAAATTGATGCTTCATCAACCAAGTGGAGATACAACGCTTTATAGATTCATAAATGTTTTTTTAGATAACTAACAAAAACAGTAAAACATGTATTTTTCATATTACTATTTTAAGAGCAGCAATAATGCATATCTGGAACATATACTTTCACCTTCAGCACAATTTAATATGATATAGACTTTTATTGAATAATTCAGTATATGAGATGTTCTGTTTTTCTGCCCACTAGGTATTGCCTCAGATGCTCTCTTACATTTATTAGCTGAAAATTGATTCTTTAAGATCGGTCCTCTTACTCTGAGATGAGGTGGTATATACAGGCAAGCCTAAAAAATGGGTGCTTAAGAGATTTGGCTGCGGTTGGCCTCTTGTTTGGATCCCACGCACAAAGTGAAGTGATGAGATCAATGGCTTCAGGGCTTGCAGTGGGTATCAGAGTCGAAACATGACTGTCACTAAACTATGGAAATTGATACTGCAAAGAAGTTGCAAGCCTTAATCCTTGAGACCAAGTTTTCTGATTAGGGCTACTAATTACAATGCATATTTTGTATATCTCATTTGCCTCACTATGTCTTGGGAAAAGAGGGTGAAGGGTAAAAGTTCTGCCATGATAGCACCCATTTCCCACATATCAACAACGAGGCCATAGGAAGGTGACTGGAGCAGAAATTTTGGAGCAAGATACCAACGTGTTGCAACATATTCTGTAAATTGACAATTGTGAGGATACCTTTCATGCTTGACTGAAATCGGAAATTTTGATAACATATTTCTTCAGGATCAGGATCAGGTCCTCAACAAGCCCCCAATGTCGGTGATAGCCTACGACATTGGGCAGGAAATTCAGGCTCTGGTTTCGAGCAGAGGCATTTCTTGGTCTCAACTTAACCCCCTTGATACAGATATACAGATGTGGCCAGGCAGAGAAAGTGAGGCTGGAAGCAGCAAGCAAAGGACATGAACCTCTTGTAAGTCAGGTTCTTGACAATGCTCTCGAGGTTTGATTTGTTGGCCGGAACTGCATCAGAGATCATATCCTTGGACTTCCTTCGAAACGGTCAGAGGAAGGCCAACCCAAAAATTGATTGATGAAGCAACAGACATATATGCTTTCATGGCCAAAGTGGTCAGAGCATCATGGATTGACTGGCGTAGGTTGCGGAATTTTTTAGGAAGGAGCGATTGGCTGCTCGAGAGACATTACAGGTGCAACAACTGAATTCCAGTCATGTCAGGAATGGCCACTGGTTTTCCCGAGTCACTGAATCCAGTCACGTTGGGAACTCTATTTTTTTCTTTTGTGCCAGAGCTTTAGGTTTGATGCGCCATTCTTGGGTTTTGGCTAAATGGCTCCTTGGTTTTCCTAGTTCTCTCCTCTGGTTCTTCCTAGTTATCTCTGGTTTTTTGGGCATGGTAACGTTCGGACTTTTTCGAGATAGTTTTTTAAATATTTTTCTAGAAAAGGCCTGTTGACGGTTGGCAGTACGGGGATGGCTATGGAGAGGATGACATATGGTTTTATGTCTTTCTCAGGATAATCCATATAGATTTTTAGTTATTTCTGTGGGGCTGTGGACCACACTTTTGGAGGGATCCATTACTTCTACTCTGACATCATTGGGTCTCTGCTATCCTACTTTCTCTTGGGAAGGCATTTTTAGGCTTTTTCTTTTCTTTTCTTTTCTTTTTTTTTTTGGTTTTTTAATGTTCTAGGTTGTTAGTGTCAGTCTAGTCATACTGCCATCAGTGATCGAAACTGCTCTTTTGCATTTTCATATTATCTATTTCATACCCAATAAATTTCACCATTCCGTTAGGTCATGGATTCATTGATGGTAGTAGTTTTTCATCAGTTTTCCCTCATAAGGTACTTGCTGATGTTCCTTTCTATGGTATTTAGTCATTAGTCACTTTCATTCTCAAAATCATGTCAGTAGGTCATATGATGGGTGTCATTAGTTTATAGGGTCTCACCATGGTCAAGTTAATGAGTCAAGTATCAATAAATATCAACAATGTCATGAGGAAGTCAATAAATTCGAAGTCACTGCACCTGGAAGATTAAAAAGACATTTTATTCAGCTTGATGTAATTTTCACCTCAAAACCATGTTTTGAGGTGAAAACATGATATTTTTCCTTTATTATCATTCATTATGTAATTCTATATCATCATGTGTAATAAGTCACAATTCAGAAGCTATTATCTCCACAAAGTGATGTCCCTGCCTTCAGAGAATTTTTTCGCATCATTTCAGCACCAAATCATCCTCCAAGTAGATCCATCAGAGAGAGCTTGAAAAGAGCTTTCCAACGGTATATTACACTCTCAAAACTGACTTCTGGATTGAAATTTATGCTTAAGTGAAGTAAAACTCCCTATATCTTCAAATAATCCCTATTTCCCATTTTTCCCTTAAACTTTATGTTTAACGTTTAATACTTCCCTTAATATAATCCCTTTTTCCCCTTTCCGATTATAAAATTTCATTATAGAGGTATTAAAATACAAATGCAATTTACATAAAACACTTCCCCTTCATGCCTTTAAACTTTATATCAAAGTTCAAAACTTTATATTATAATAACTCCCCACCGTTCCAACCACTTCCCCACCATGCGTGGAAACCTTATGATAAAACATTATAACAAAGTAAAATTCCGCGGACCCAAGTCCCTTCCCCTTTCAACCGCATCGCAAATATTAACGTGCGCCCCGATCTTCCCACGCCAAAAAAACTCCGATGCGATTATGTAAGTCACTCTGATCAGCCCTGCCCGATGATATGTTGGTCGTCGATCCGATTGACGATCGAACGACCCATATCCAATCGGCACTCCCATAATGCCCCCTTCGATTGGGCTTTCCCGATGGCCTACCCCTGATGGAAAACCTCTGACTGTCCCTCAGCCGTCGATCTCATCATCCAATCCGACGGTCCTCGTCAATCGGAACATCCAAATCAGCCTTTTGTATTAAACTTCCCTCTGCCTTCCTTCGATCTCCGATTATGATTGCAGCAATACCCCGGTCCCACTTTAGCCCTCTGCCTTTGAATAAATATCATTTTTCCTTTTCTATAAAGTGAAAGATCATTTTTCGTTTATTCTAAAGGGATTTCTCCGCGCCATTGTATATTGCCCCATCGGACCTTACCCTAATCGCATCGGAGGTTTTGTTTCAGATGACATTCCCCCATTCCCAATCGTCGATTGCGATGGCACACTATTTATAATATTACAATAGTATCCTGCCACCTCTCCACGACTTTGCGATTGCGATTATAACATGCATCCCACTTCCATTCCCTTTTCCCATTCAAAATCAATTTCTCCCTTCACTAAAGGCATAGTTTCGTTTCAAAGAATTTTATTGAAAAAGTCAGTTTATTCAAAATAAATAGTGGAAAGCAAAGCGATAGTCGGCTGGCCGAGAGCTTAAAATAAAATAGAGATATCTATGACAGCAGGAAAATAGGGATTTGCACTTCAGATTGCCTGTTTTCATCCATTCGGCATATCAGTGAAACTGCCCAAGTGGTCGAAATGTATTAATGTTTCTTCTTTTCAGGGGCAGTCTGTTGGTTCTTTTTCTATGATCGCATTTCAGTTCTTCAGTTGTTAGAATAGCTCCCTTTTCTGTGGATCTATGTTCCCACATTTCAGTGTATTTATTGTGATTGTAAATCATTTGTAAAGGAGTTTTGAAGTGAAGTCTATAATTCAGAAGTAGGGGAATAGTGTGGAAGAAAACTCTGCGCTCCATTGTACAGTCTGACAGAGAATTAATAAAAGATGCAGCTCTGATTTGTGGGATCCATGTGGTATGAGATTTATCATTTATTCTCTCCTTGGTTCCATATGTAAATTGTTATGTTTCACCTCTCATCCATAAAGATTTCCTTTTGAATGCTTTCAAGATAGAAAGGTAGAATCCATTTTATATGCTCTGCCTTGGGAAATCATTCATACTCTGTGTTTTTCTTCTTTTTGAAAATGATCCATTTATTGTGCCCTTTTTAGCTCCTCGCTAGTCTTTCCATCCCATCCTCATTAAATTTTATTTGCTAAGTTTCCTGCCTATCTTGCCCCATGAAATAACCTGTGTCCTGATTTAATTCCCGGTTTCAGCTGTCCCATTTTATTCCCACAAATCCCTGAAAATTCATATTAAAAGCATTTTCCCATCATTTTACCTAGCCTAATATCAGTCCATTTATTGTATTCCATTGAATATTCTTTCACGGAGAGAGCCCTCTCCTGTCCTTGTAGGGCTAGCTACAAGGCTGAGTGTGGTTTAGTCGTTACCCTGTTTTTTCTTTTCAGCCTGGGGTCCAATTCAGGAGATAACATTCTCTGGAGACCATAATGGGGAATACAAAGATCATATCTAAATCCACGGTAAAGAATGACAAAGTATCATATCTGATTGATGATGGTGAACAAACAATCAGATGCATATGATATCCGAATCTTTCATCTGGCGACTCCGCTGGGGAGATTGTTTGTTTGTTAATGTTATTCGTTTTATAAACTACAGACAGAGCCTAAAGTTATGCCAGGTAGCCTTCGAAACACTTTTTCTTTGGATTAGTGAAAGTAGATGAATGCTGCTTCAGTCAATCTCCGGTCTAGTTTATGAACTGAACACCTGGTTTCCTCAGTAAAATATAATCAAGTTCAGATCTGATTGTTGATGGTGGACAACAATCAGACATCGGAAGGCTGAAATTATTCACCTGGCGACTTCATTCACTGAAAAATCCAGAAAATCAATTCTTCATGGTGACTCCACTGCAGGAAGATCCGTAGCTTTAAGATTTTCAAGATGGCAAGTGTTGCAAGAAGATATGCTCCCATGAGCCGAGATCACATTCTAGGTTTTCCAAATAAAATTTCTAAGGTAGATTGGCAAAGGAATCTGCCTACGTTTAAAGATGATGATAAGAAGGATGCTGCTTTACATCTGGTTAGATTTCACATACACATTCACAAGTTGAAGGTTGATTTTTCTGAAGACTGCTTGATGAAGATATTCATGGGCACTCTGGAAGGTGAAGCTCGATCTTGGTATGAAAGTTTGCCACCTGTTTGTATTTACTGTTTAAAGGATTTTCATACCATGTTCTTTGAAAGGTATAAATAATCTTATCCATCCTTAACTTTAGTTCAGAAATGTTGTAGCCATGTTCATAATTTTATTGAAAATGTTGAAAAAGTTTATGAAGATGATGACTTCATGGACAATGAGATCATGGAGGCTCTGTACGAAAATCCATTTCAACAGCATAAAGATAACTTAGAGGATACTTATCAAGATGCTTAGGAAACTTTGCGGCAGGATGAAGATCTTAGTACAATGGAAAATGATGAAAGAGAAGGTTTTATTTTAGATCTGTCCATAGAAGAAGACAATATGCAGGAAAGTCAAGTTTCAATTTCAGAATGTGATAAAGTCAAGTCAGCTATTTCAGATCTAGATTCAGATCGTGGTGATTAAGAATACCTTGTGCTGAATCCCATGAAGGAGAGCTCTGCTATCGAGATCGTCTGGAATGAAGAAGACAGAGTTATTGATCCAAATGTTTTGATTTCATTAGAACAAAGCCTTCATGAGGAGGTAGCCCAGTCAGTTCATGAAAAACAAGATGAGATCTTTGTTCAAGTAAGTGAAAAATATTCTTTCAGTAACTCACTGATAAATGATAATTTGATTGCCATGTCATATGAAGATGATTAACAATGTTTTCAAATTTCAGAAGATCAAAGAATTAAGGACTGTCATTCAGGTTTTTCATGTTTTAAAATGTTATTTCTTGAAGACAATTATTGTTTGAGAAAAAGAAAACAAAAAGTATTATCTCCTTTGTCTGAAGATGAGATAGATCAACTCCTGAAAGGTCATGTTACAGCCCAAAATAAAGCATATTTGCAGTGCGCACATGGTCAAGAAAGCGTTGGTGAAACTTCTTCCTCTTTTGAAGATGATGACGGTCTTGTAATTAGCTTTATAGATTAGCAAACAGATAATGAAGATGATAAGGCTGTCATGTTTGATAATCTTGAAGATTGTTTTCTATTTAAGAATGATCTAGACCATGAAGTTGAGGAATATGAGTTTGAGAGAGAAAACATGCCATAATTTCTCATGGTCAAGGAATTTACAGCTAACACTCAGATGGCAGAAGCTTATACCTCTCTGTGCCTTCCTATCACTCGGCAAACAATTGTTCTTTCAAATCAAAATGAAGGGAATACTTGTAATTTTGCTGCTGGATCTCAAGACAAGCTAGTGCTTCAGGATTTTCAAGATCCCTTCGGCATTCTTTTGCAAGCATTAGAAAAGGTAAATGTTTCTTGGTTCGTTATCGTAAGCCTTGGTTTCGGTGGTTATTGTGAGTTGCCTACATGTACATCGTTCTACCTGCTTGAGAAAAGTGAGAGTCGAATTTTAGTATGTAGCCATCTGCTGGATTGGTTACATTGGAAGGCTCACTACACATGATTGTACATATTTCATCAGTAGGAATTTGGTTGTCATCATGATTTGAAGCCCTCAAATCTCGATGGACTCCTGCCATTAAAAAAGCTTTGTAAGTACTAACTTCGTTAAGTAGGTCTTGAGTCATTTTTGTTTTAGTCAGTTTCAACATAGTTTCAGAGCAAGTGTGTACTGTCGTCATTCATTAAATTTTGGGGCTCGAGGTGAAGGCTATAAACCTTGGTTGACATGTGTATGACTTGGTTTTATTTCAGTCTTAGTCTTGAGTCAGAGTCAGTTTTCATTTGTGTCAGCTTTCAGTATTTTGACTCCATGCCCAACGGATAAGACTACTTGGTCTACAATGTTCTTGGCACCTCCAAGGAGCTACCATCCCCATTGGAGCCAATGTTAGTGTCAAACTAGTCATACTGCCATCAGTGATAAAAACTGCTATTTTGCATTTGCATATTAGCTGTCTCATACCCAATAAATTTCACCATTCCGTTAGGTCATGGATTCATTGATGGTAGTAATTTTTCATTAGTTTTCCCTCATAAGGTACTTGCTGATGTTCCTTTCTATGGTCTTTAGTAATTAGTCACTTTCATTCTCAAAATCATGTCAGTAGGTCATAGGATGGGTGTCATTAGTTTCTAGGGTCTCACCATGGTCAAGTTTATGAGTCAAGTATCAATAAATATCAGCAATGTCATGAGGAAGTCAATAAATTCAAAGTCACTGCACCTGGAAGATTAAAAAGAAATTTTATTCAGCTTGATGTAATTTTCACCTCAAAACCATGTTGTGAGGTGAAAACATGATATTTTTCCTTTATTATCATTCATTATGTAATTCTATATCATCATGTGTAATAAGTCACAATTCAGAAGTTGTTATATCCACAAAGTGATGTCCCTGCCTTCAGAGAAATTTTCCATAGCATGTTCAGCACCCAATCATCCTCCAAGTAGATCCATCAGAGAGAGTTCAGAAAGAGCTTTCCAACGGTATATTACACTCTCAAAACTGACTTCTGGATTGAAATTTATGCTCAGGTGAAGTAAAATTCCCTATATCTTCAAATAATCCCTATTTCCCATTTTCCCTTAAACTTTATGTTTAACGTTTAATACTTCCCTTAATATAATCCCTTTTTCCCCTTTCTGATTATAAAATCACATTATAGAGGTATTAAAATACAAATGTGATTTACATAAAACACTTCCCCTTCATGCCTTTAAACTTTAT
The DNA here is from genome assembly GCA_034641835.2 of Pinus albicaulis. Lineage (NCBI taxonomy): Eukaryota > Viridiplantae > Streptophyta > Pinopsida > Pinales > Pinaceae > Pinus > Pinus albicaulis. The sequence goes on along the minus strand of CM076574.1, from coordinate 135,217,399 downwards.
ATCAAAGTTCAAAACTTTATATTATAATAACTCCCCACCGTTCCAACCACTTCCCCACCATGTGTGGAAACCTTATGATAAAACATTATAAAAAAGTAAAAATCTGCCGGCCCAAGTCCCTTCCCCTTTCAATCGCATCACAAATATTAACGTGCACCCCAATATGCCCACGCAAAAAAAACTCCGATGCGATTATGTAAGTCCCTCCGATCGGCCCTGCCTGATGATATGTTGGCTGTCGATCCGATTGACTATCGGACGGCCCATATCCAATTGGCGCTCCCATAATGCCCCCTCCAATTGGGCGTTCCCGATGGCCTACCCCCAATGGAAAACCTCTGAGCATCCCTCAGTCGTTAATCTCATCATCCAATTCGACGGTCCTCGCCAATCGGAACATCCCAATCGGCCTTTTATATTAAACTTCCCTCTGCCTTCCTCCAATCTCCGATTTCGATTGCGTCGATACCCTGGTCCCACTTTAGCCCTCCACCTTTTAATAAATATCATTTTTCCTTTTCTATAAAGTGAAAGATCATTTTTCGTTTATTCTAAAGGGATTTCTCCGCGCCATTGTATATTGCCCCATCGGAGCTTACCCTAATCTCACCGGAGGTTTTGTTTCGAATGACATTCCCCCATTCCTAATCGCCGATTGCGATGGCACACTATTTATAATATTACAATAGTATCCTGTCGCCCCTCCACGACTTTGCAATTGCGATTATAACATGCATCCCACTTCCATTCCCTTTTCCCATTCAAAATCAATTTATCCCTTCACTAAAGGCATAGTTTCGTTTCAAAGCGTTTTATTGAAAAATTTAGTTTATTCAAAAGAAATAGTGGAAATCAAAGCGACAGTCGGCTGGCCGAGAGCTTAAAATAAAATAGAGATATCTACGACAGCAGGAAAATAGGGATTTGCACTTTAGATTGCCTATTTTCATCCATTCAGCGTATCAGTGAAACTGCCCAAGTGGTCGAAATGTATCACTGTTTCTTCTTTTTAGGGGCAGTCTGTTGGTTCTTTTTCTATGATTGCATTTCAGTTCTTCAGTTGTTAGAATAGCTCCCTTTTCTGTGGATCTATGTTCCCACATTTCAGTGTATTTATTGTGATTGCAAATCATTTGTAAAGGAGTTCTGAAGTGAAGTCTGTAATTCAGAAGTAGGGGAATAGTGTGGAAGAAAACTCTGTGCCCCATTGTACAGTCTGACAGGGAATTAATAAAAGATGCAACTCTGATTTGTGGGATCCATTTGGTATGAGATTTAGCATTTGTTCTCTCCTTGGTTCCATATGTAAATTTTTATGTTTCACCTCTCATCCATAAACATTTCCTTTTGAATGCTTTCAAGATAGAAAGGTAGAATCCATTTTATATGCTCTGCCTTGGGAAATCATTCATGCTCTGTGTTTTTCTTCTGTTTGAAAATGATCCATTTATTGTGCCCTTTTCAGCTCCTCGCCAGTCTTTCCATCCCATCTTCATTAAATTTTATTTGCTAAGTTTCCTGCCTATCTTGCCCCATGAAATACCCTGTGTCATGATTTAATTCCTGGTTTTAGTTGTCCCATTTTTGTCCCACACATCCCTGAAAATTCATATTAAAATCCTTTTTCCATCATTTTACCTAGCCTAATATCAGTCCATTTATTTTATTCCATTGAATATTCCTTCACGAAGAGAGCCATCTCCTGTCCTTGTAGGGGTAGCTACAAGGTTGAGCATGGTTTAGTTGTTACCTTGTTTTGCCTTTTCAACCTGGGGTCCAATTCAGGAGATAACATAGGTGATGTGTGGGGAAGATGGAGACAAATGGACGAGGTGGAGTACTACGACGTGAATTTTTTACAAGCTTTGGAGAAGGCGGAGTAGGTCTATCAGGAAGACAACTGTACTTTACTTCGTGGGGATCGAACAACCACTTTCAACAATACTCCAGAGTCTCTTTCTGCAGTTGTTCGTGCTGGGCCTGAGACGAAGTCTCTTTCTGCCGATGTTCTTGCTTGCCCTGAGACGGAGGTGGTGAAGCGGAGGATTAATGGAGACGAAAAGAACTCTTCTTGGGGCAGGGTGATGAGGCCTTTCAAGGCCATTGCCAAGAGAATATTGCTAAGCTTTGGCACTGATGTTTTGTGGGATAGAGAAGATAGTCTGCTATCAAGAGCGCTGGTTGGGAAGTGGAAATTCCCAAGCCATTATATGAACCGCACACAAGCAAATTTCCTCATGGGTGATTTTGCTTCCACTTCTTGAAGGATGAAGATATCCGGGAGATTTACCAGTGCTCTTGGGTCAATGGGAGATCCTTCCTTCCACTTCATCGATGGACTGTCAATTTTCATCCCATTGATAATGCGCCCCAGAACCACCTACTGTGGTTTAAACTCCTAGGTTTACCCACCCAATTCTGGACGTAGTCGGTGTTGAAGAGGATTGGTGATAATATTGGCATCTGTTGTTTCGTTGACCCGAAGTGTAAGGGGATTTTCGACAAACGAGTAGCTTGGATTTTAGTGGAATTCTCCTTTGCGGGTGGCTTTCCAGAGGACATAGTTTTGGAATGGCATGGAGCTATTTATCGACATTGTCTCGATTACTAGAACATCCCATTCATATGTTACCTTTTTCATGCTACGGGTCACCTGATGAGCTCTTGTGACCAGCGGCACTGGGGAGATGGTGGTGTTTTGAATGAGGCTAGAGGGATTTGGAAGGCTCGGGGCCAGGTAGCAAAGCATCCAATGGCCACAACCTTGGGGTTTTCCTTGTCAGGTAAGTCCCATGACTGTTCTTATTTTCTTACTGATTCTTATTCTAGTGGGAAAAAGGATCATTGTTATGTGGGGGCATTGCAGGCCGATGTAGTGTTAGGGGATGATCGCTATACACTGGGGGGTGATTCCTTGATCGGGATGGCCGGGGTAGCGAATGAAGTTCCTGACAAGTACCCTCTATTTATCCCTCATCCTTCTCCTTCTACTTTTATGCCTGTTAATAGGGCCACTACGACCGTTATTGAGAAGCCCCTAGGTCTTCCGGCCTCTGGCGCTCGTTTAGTCAGACAGGGTAATGGAGGCTTCTGACCCTGTCCTTCCGGATCCGTCTTCTCCTATTAGTTCATCTGAACCCCTGTCTCCAAGGAATTCGGTCAGTAGTGACCTGGATTTACTTCTTTTAGATCCCAATGCTGATCTGGTTCGTTTTACCGTGGATAAGGGAGGGATTTCATCGCCACCTTGATTATCAGTCCGTCCTCCACTGCTAATGTTACTATCAGGAGAGGTAAGGGTCAGCCTAAGGTGAAGAAAAAATCTTTAACAATGGCGGGTGAGGATGGGATTCTTGATGTGGGGAATTTTCGAGACATTCCCATTACTATGGAAATGGAGAGGGTACTAAGAGCTTTAAGCCCTCCGAAGAAGGGTTATCCGTGATTTTTTTGACTTATTTAAATATTCAGGTTTTGGGGGAGGGGTGAATAAAGGCTTATGCACAGTTTTTGTGAGGGCTTTCCTGTTGCTGACGATTTTTTGTGTAGGAAAGATGGATTGAAAGTGGAGGCTTTCTCAGTGATCCATATCCGAGAAGAGTTGGATTAATGATTTCTGTTTTGCACATGCCTCAACAGATTGTAACTTTTATGATAACTGCATGTGGATGGGGAGGTTTTCTCTATGTGTCTTAACTTCATGGGAGCTTTCTGTTGCTTCTAGAATTTCTATTTTTGAACTGCAAAAAGAGCGTAGACCTCTTTAAATGATGAAATATATGACCTGTATGTTGAAATTTTTTTGAACTGGTACATAATATATACCGAAGTTTTTTCTGTTTGAAAAAAATATGAGATGTTCCATTCTTGGTCTCTAGAGGTAATACATGATTATTGAGTGTTTGAATTCTTCCACAAATGAATTATTTTCACTACAATTTAATATAATATAAATTTTTATTCAATAATTCAACATATGAGATGTTTCATTCTTGGTCTCTAGAGGTAATACATGATTATTGAGTGTTTGAATTCTTCCACAAATGAATTATTTTAGGTTTTGGTAATTCATTGAAACTTTTTCATCACATGACCAATTTGGAAAGATGTTATTTTAAAACACTGTAGGTGCTAATGCTTTTCAATTTCTTTCAAATTTAATAGCAAATTTTATATTAGTTATTTTAATGAGAGTGAATCTTAAATCTGCATTTGTATTCACCATCGTTGACCGTTGTATTATGCATATATGATTTATTTAGGAGCGCCCAACTAGGTCCTTGCTTTCTATGAGAATAATGACCTTCTTATATATAAAAACCGAGAGCAAAGAATTGCTCATAAAAGTCAAATTGACCCTAAATGAAAATTCTTATTTCTTAAATCAAATATCATAAAATATGTCAAGTGCCCAGATGAGACTATTGTCTTTCCTCGCAAAATATAGCTACAACAATTTTCATGTGGATCTGGATCCTTTGTGGCCTTAGGGATTTTTTGATGGTGCACCAGAGTGGGATGATCCCACTTGTGGTAGAGGTTTTGTTCTACATCTAAATGATAATCAATATTTTCATGTTTATATGGGATTGGGTTAGGGTTATAACAATTGGGATGAGATCCATTCATGTTTCTCACTTATTTCTTTTGTTTTCGAATGGGATGTAACTCCTATTCAGTGCTCTGTGGACTCTATGGTTGTTGTAAACTAGCTAAATAAGACTCAAATTTGAGATATTGAATACTTTTGATATTGTGGAGGACACTCAACGTATCATATTATATTTTACATCTTTCACATGCTTCCATGTTTACACGGAGAGAAATGGGATTGTTGACCTCCTTTTTAAAGAGGGCATCCTTCTAGATCAGGGTCTCTGGCCGGTGACTAATTTTTATGGATCTGAACAAATTCAGTACCATTTTCTCCCCTTTGGTGAGGGGAAACATATTTAATTTCCATATGCATATTTATACTATATTCACTGCCTAGAAGCCTTTTTGTATTACACATACATTATATTACTGCATACTATATTTTTTTTCACAGTTATGCTACTATGTTTGAACTGAAAAAGAACATCAAACTTGTTTATTTTGATGTATAGGACCGATAGTATGTTGTGATATACTTATATGATATTTTTTTTCGTGTTTAACCATGGATGGATCGGTTTAGATCCACACTGAATGCACATGCAATGTGTATCTGCATAATGTATTTTCCTTATTCATTAATGAAGATATGAGCACCTTTTCTTCAGGAAAAGAAAAACACATGTAATTAAGTTGAACAACAAATTGAAAAAACACTTTGTGTATAAATCACTACTTACCTCGTTTATTTCCCAAGATCATATATAATTTGTTTGTGTTGTTTTCGAAATCGTCTGGGAGAGATAAAGATAGAACATACTGTAACAGGAAAAATGAATCGCTATTTGTTTAATCCAAATTAGACAACAAAAAAACTAGGAAGATGTATACCAAAACTGAAATATATATATAACAAAATAATTACCTTAATGAAGGTATGCCAATCATCTGTTTTTACCCCACCAAATTCACCTTTCTTTGTTAATATATTTTTTATGTTTGAAGAAAAACATGTGGGAAATTCAATTCTTTGAATGACCTCTTTTACATCATTGTGTTTCTTCTGTTAATAATCAGGGAAGGTAATTTTGGTCTCCATCGCTATTTGATTGGATCACACTTTATACTGCATGATTGGATTCTTGAATGTCACTACAAATTTTTATGATTCTTTATTTATCCCTCCTACCATCTATGATTTGTCATAATGTTTCTGTCAGATTCTTCCTAATATGCATTGTACCAAACAAATGAACCATTCTTAGGTCCTCATAGTAGGGCAACCTCATGAATTGAGTGGGATAATTTTTCATTCCTTGTGGAAGCCTATTGATATTACCTTCATGGCCTTCATGATGAAGCATATAAGAAATCGCAAAAATAATTATCAAATTTGATCAAATAAATTATATAAAAATAAAAATTCAAAACATTACATATATAATACATAAAAAAAAATTACATATCTTGATGATTTTTGTTATATTCCAACTTCCATAGGTGAGGTGTCATTATCTGTGGTTTTAATCCACTCTCTTCTTTCCCATTGAAAGTATGTTTTTTAGTAGTGTGATACCTATGGTTCTTAGAGAGGAAGTGCCTATACTCATCAAACACCTCCTTTAAATGACAATATTTCATCTTAGACCACAAAATGGACATGCAAGTTTAACCTTTGTTTGAATAATTGCATTAAGATATGGATTAATGTCAATAATATGATTTTAAAAACATGCATGATATCTTCAAATAATTATATATTTTTATGGTGAAATATTGGAACATTACATACCACAAAAATTTGTTAGTCTTGGGGGCATCATGAATTTTCCATACAAGTATTCCATGGAATTGAAACTCTCTCTACCTTATTGTTTTATAGATGTCATACATAGTGATTCTAGCCCATAACTTAAGTAACTCATTGATAAGAGGATTAATATATACATTCATATCTTTAACTTGGTACTTACCTAGTAATTCTTTGAAATAACACATAATTAATACCACGATATTTATGTATATCAGTAAATAAACAAATATAAGATATTATGTAACAAACAACACAAATGAAAATGTTACATTCGGAGAATTAATGTAAAAAAATACTTGGCACAGTCATTGTCAACATCATGTGCTCCCTCTTTATTGACATCCAAGGAAGAAGGTTATTTTTTATAACAAAAATTGGCCACACTAAGTAAATGGACCTGAGCTCTCCAAATGGATTAACATTGTTAGCTTCAAAGGAAAGCCTAACATTACAAATTTTATTCTTAAAATGTGGCCATTTTTCCTCAATTCCCCTAAATTCATAACCATCTATAGGAATTTGAAGAACACTATCTCCACTTCTCTTTCATGCATGGTAATCCATAAATTTTATTATGATTTCACACTTGAAGAATCGCTACAAACGAGGAATTATGGGAATATGACAAAGAACCTTTTGAGGCACTTTATTTTTTATTTGATCGGTTTGATATCTATTGCACTGATATTGCGTGAAATTTATTGCCAATGCATGTTTTCCATAACATATAATTTGATGATTAGGACATGCATCTATAGCTTGATATTCAATTCCAATTTCTTTCATAATGGCATGTAAATTTCAGAATGTGTGAGGTAACATATTTGACGATGGTAACAAAAATTCACCTAACAATCTACAACATAAAAAATTCACTAGTTAGTGTAAAAAATATTAATTGTAAATATTCCATTCTTATTTTACACTTAATTAACACAAAAAAGGCAAAAAAATCAACCTTTATGTATAATATGTGATGAAACATATTACATGTGTTATATGGAAAACTCACTTCTGTAGACAAAAATGAACTCTCTAGATCCAGTGGTTTGATCTAGAACAACATTGGAAAAAATGTTCAATGTTTTCCTAAGAGAGATTAGACTACAGAAAAGAGACCTACTCGGAATCTGTAGAAAGTCCTTCTCTTCTCTTCGTTTGTAAGCTCCAATCCTAGCTCTGCGTGTTGTAAATGGAACCTGCATCAATGACTAAAACAAACAAAGGAACTACAATATCCACATAACATAATCCAATATCTCTAATCAATGATTCAACATGGCATTGAAATACATAAGCATCAATATGAAAAAAGTATAGGAAAACAAATTTCTTTGTGTATAAATAAATAATGGAGAGAGTTACAACCATATATACAAGATGACTTTGTATATGTCTCCCCAATTGTCTTATCCTTCCTTGCCATAAATAAAACCTTCACACTCAACCCTAATGCAAATGGATGATGATTCCTTAAGCTCAAAGCAGCGGCATGAGGGCACTAGCAATCTCCAAAATCCAACCCAAACTCCATGGGAGGCAGTAAATTTATAGGGTGAACATGGTAGCTTAGGATTTACCAATCTAAGCTTGAGATTCACTTATGAGGGAGTATAAGCTCAAGGGATAAGAGATAAGATCACTATAGTAGGATTAGATAGGAATTCAAGATCTCTATCCATGGTAAATAGTTAAAACCACCTTAGAAGCTTCTGGAAGAAGAAAATTCAAAAATATTTTTTAATTTTCCCAAAATTCTAGAATCAACGCACCTACAGAATAGAGAAACCTGCACTGATCAATGCAGATTCTTAATCATGCAACTTGCACCCAACGTAGGTGGATAGGAATACAAAGTGTGATGAGGCTAAAAACATGGTTTTTAGCAGATAGACCCAAAAACTCGGACATTTTCGGAGAAGTGATGCTTATGGATTTGTAAAGGGATTATGAAAGTGTTCATGGATGTTGATTGATCCGGTTTTAAGGCCTTTTGGGATGATGTCACAAAATGGCATGTAACAACATGTCTTAGGATTTGTGTCATACACGTGGTTGAAAAATCATTCAAAACATTTAAGCTCAGCAACAATACTGTAGGAGAGAAAATATTTGCTTTTGAGCCTTCAAAAAGTGGTATTGTTGTCTTTTCTAGCAAAGGTTCATCAAGAATATTATCATCATCATCCTCATTATCATCATTGATTGGTTGAGTGAACAACTCTTGGATCAATTCATTTGTCCCATCATCTTGAACTATGTTATTGTTTTCATGTTCTTCCATAGGATCATTACCTTGATCTTCAATATTTTCTCCATGTAATTTAGCTTGCACAACATTTCTACTACTATTTTGGGCATTCAAACACCATCTAGGGGGGCAACTTGGCTTTATAATTAGAAACAATCATGCAAATTAAAATTAATCTACAAAACAAATATTACAATAATATAAATTTTTCCAAATACAATTAATATAAACACAATAGATAATGAATATATAGCTTACCAAGGGATGATATTCCTTTGGTCCCCCTTCAGTATGCCCATGTTTCCTATAATTTCTTTAGTTGTTTCTATTAAAAATATTATGGTACGTAAGCCCCTGCATTTAGCACAAGGGCAATAACATTTATCATCATCGATCCCCTTGACTTTTCCCCCACCTGATATTTGTTGACATTCTTCCCCACAAAAAAATTATTTGATGATTATGTTATAAAATTGAGTAGCATACTAGATCTATAATATTTTGTAATGCAATTGATATATATAAGAAAAAATATGTTTTTCATTGGAAAAAAATACCTCACAAACTTTTAGACCATTGTGCTTATAGCGAAAATGTCACAACATCTCTTCAAACAAAAATATTTATAAATTTACTTCATGTCAGAATTCTAAAATTTGTTGACCAAGTCAAATTTGACTAGTCAAAAAGTGACCCAACCTTCAATTAATAGTGCAACGAATAGATAAAAAGGTTCTTCATCGATATTGTGATAACCATCAAATTTCACCACTCTTACGAAAGTATGGAGAATACCATCAGAATTACGATGTGTTCAAGAAATGTAATCAGAATATTGACGAATTTGGGATAATTAAAAATTGAAAAGAAAAAATTTGACATCAATTCTTATAATTTTTTACGGTACTACCAATTTTAGTTGTATCATCATACTTTTCCGTCGAAATGTATTACTATATATAGTAGTTCTTGATGCATCTGCCCACCAAAGCTTCATGAACATAGTAAATTGTGTTGAGCCATCTAAGGGAGTACTCCAAAAATATACTTTTGGGGGTTTCTACAAATGGGCCAAAAAATGAAAAATTATACCTTTCTTCCTAAAACTAATGAACATACTCAAGGTGCCAAGAAATTATTTTCAAATGCATAGAAATGGTTAACAAATAGAATTTTCATGTGCTTGAGCTGATAAGTTAACCATTAATGGTAACATGTAAGACTACATTTAAACATGAATATGCATCAAATATGATCAACATGATTAGGATATTATGCCTTTATAGATTCCTAGATTTAACCCTCACCCCTTAAATCTACATTTAGAAAACATATTTTCTCACCCCGCTTTGTGTTTGGATGATGAACTCCATGATTTTTGTCTTGAGAGTACTCTACAATAGAATTATTAATTGTGAATGTCCAGGTTTTGGCATAATTTTTCTACCATATCTCTAGTAAAATGCTTGCAAGAAGAGCTCTAGTTTATAAATTCCCAAAGAAATCAAAAGGAAAGGAAAATGCATGATTAGAGACATCTAGTATAACATTAATGCAAGAGGAAGAGACATAATTGGTAAAACTGTATTGAGTCAGTTATTACATTTCCCCTAAGGAAAATTATTATCACAAGCATCGCTTTATGGGGACACTAACCCAAGCACTAGAATACATGACATTTTACCAAGAAGGAATGCATTGTGCCTCAAGTACAAGAATGGAGATTATTCAAAATGAACACCATCTTGTAGCTCTTAGAGAAAACCTTGAGTTGCAAAAGACTAGTGCCTAGGACAAATTAAAAATCAGAGGTTGAATGTGAATAATTGTATAAAATGCCTATGAAAAAATATGGAATAAGAGAACAATGGTTTTTGGTGGTTCGTGTGAATTTCTTATACGGTGAGAGGGATCAAGAGGATGTGAGACTGATGGCCTTTAAATGGGCTAAGTATAAAACAATGAAAAAAAAATCTTAAAATATGCAGAGGTGTTGAGAGAGAATGGAGAAGGAACCCACGAGAGATTGGCTTAAAAGATTTAAGAATTTGTCCCCTATGAACTCAGAGGAAACAAAATATGAATGAGATATGGACAACAACAGAGGTTCATGGAGTGCGAATTAAGGGAGTGAAGCAAGCTTAATACATGATCGTTAAAACTTGAGCGTTATATAGACATGAATTCATGAATAAAATTACAGACCATAGGCAGCTACATTACACGAACCATCAAAGCAGAATAGCATGAAAGATGATTACACATAAAGAGGAGATTACTGATAAAAAAAGAAAACAAATACACACTACTCATTGCTCCATCTAGAATCCAAATATCAGCTCCATATTCATATTAAGTTTAAAAAACTCTCCCAAATATGTGTCTCAGAGCACAGGGAGCATAATCATACAAAACGACAGCAAAAATCTTAATAATTCCAGAAACTGTGTTTCATCTTAGAACTCACTACATATAGAGTTCTCCCTGATGGTTTATGATCGAATATTCTGTCATGATCGACCCACACAGGTGAAACCAAAATATACTAACAAACTATCATAGCGTGCTTCAAGTAATCTCTCCTGCACCAGAAAAATCAAAACAGAATTGGATTAAATCAGGCTTTTACCAACCAAACATCACTATCTAATAGTAAAAATAAGCAAAACAGTTAGCCACGGAGGCCAAATTCCAGAATATTCAAAGGGGTGGTGAGAAGTGGCGGATGGTTTAGACTTCATCATGTAATTCCACTTGCTATTTTGCATCCTCCATTCTCTAGATCTCATGATCTCCACTCGTCATTGTGGAATGGTCAGTTGCGTTGTGTACACTGAATTATTTAGTATGGAGCGCTCGGAGGGACTGCATAAATTGTGACTGCGTGCTCCAACAATGAAAGACTCGTGTTGTATTTGAAAATCAAGATCCGGATTTCAGAGGGGGTCTTAAGTGGTAAGCGGTATCAGAGGGGGGGGGGGGGTGAAAAATGATGAGAGGAAGGCACGTGGAGGAGTGGGTGGTAATGAAAACCTCCCTTTTCTAACCCCCTCCCTACAATAAAGTTAGAATGGGGGGGGGAATGAAACTAGATAAGAGTCGTCGGATGCATTGGGGTGGAGCGGAGCTGAAGGCAGGATGGCAGAAGCGGGAGTGGGTTTAACAGAAGTTATTTACATTGAAATGGGCGAAAGACATTCCATGGGGGGCTATTGATGACGTGGAAAAGTGGTGGTACCCGCTCCCACAAAACGCATATCACAAAGTTTATGTGTAAGCAGGCGGAGTTTAAACGTTAAGACCTGCGATGGGTGAAGTGAGGGGAGGAGGTAAGTGATGTGGCAGGGGAAAGTAAGGCCAACTGCATCACAAATAGCATATCTTAGCATTTTTTTGTAAACATCAGGGGGTTAAAATCTAAAACTTGCAAATTTCGGGGAGAGGGACCCACCCGCATCACACATCGCAAAATTTAGCATTTGGGTAATACGGTAAAATCATAAAACTGCGAAGTGCGGTCTGCGTTGAATGGGGGATGATGTATCAGGGAGTGGTGGAGCCCACTGCAATCAGTGTGGTTATGATATGTGATATGTATTTGAAACGTCTGTGAAGTGGGGGGTGGAGCTGCTATAGTGGGGCCAACCGTAGCGCAACTTAAACAAAAATTTTGTGAGCGCTTAAGAGGTAAGTTGTAAACTGTGTGATATGCGACATGCGACACGCTAGATGCTACAAAGTGAGAAAAGGAAAAAGGTAAGGAAAATGTGGAATACAAGGGTTTTCATGCGAATTTGGGTGATGTATCAAGGTTGGATGGGTCCCACCAAGTTGCATCGATGGAAAGATAACTTTCGGTAAGTCTTAAGATGTAAATATTAAAACTTGCAGGGAACGGTGTGCGATGCGGGAAGGTAAGGAAGGGGTTACGTTTGGTCTTATGCCATGTATGTTATATATATACCTCAAGTGGCCTAAGGTGGGGCGCTTAGTTACAAATGAATAAATGTAGCGCAGGACCTTTAGAAAGGGAAAAAATGAAGGGTAAGAGAGGGTAAATGAAGGTAAAGACGATAAATGAGATGAATGAGGGAATAAATGAGGTTTTCTCACCATTAAACCTTATCAGCTACACTTTCCATTTTTTTTGAACTGAAATGCAGTTTGGTTCATTTGAAGCTCTTTGATAGTCAGGATTTTCCTTCCTTTCTCCTTCTCCACTTTGTGTGCAGTCACAGGCCAACATTGGCTCCATCTAGGGGCAACGTGTTGTTCTTAGGTGCGTTGAGAACCTGAAAACCTGAATGCATGTGCGTTATTGGGCTCATGGAGTTGCAAATGCATACTGTAAGCCTGAAGTGAAACTACGACTGAGTTGTGCAGTTCCAACTATATAAAACAGAAATCACCGTCGCACCCTGAAAATTTTGAATGCTGAAATCTGAACTATGCTGGAACTAGAAACTGAAACACACTTGAACTAAAAACTATAAAGAAATCTGAAACTAAACTGAAAAGACGCTCATAGCACTGAGCTTATTTTCACACCTACCTACCCTAATCTACAGGAATCACCACTATTCTAAATGATACAATAATGCTAGTGTAACCAGACAAACATCTGTTATAATAATTTTGTTCTTTCACTTATTTTCACCAAACTCAGGAACAAACCTGCTAATGGTATCTGATAGGAATTATCAGCCTGATCTTCTTTACAATGAGCTTGGTAAACCTGAACAGCAATAGAAATGTTGAAAAGGTATGGTGGCTTTTTGATGAATAATTTCTCAATATAGACAGCCACTGGATCAAGATACACTTGACTTGTTTCTGAATATTCTGGCCCAATCGATCCAACCTCACAACTTGGTACACCACATGTGTTCTCCATGTTTTCGAACAACTCGGAACATGTTTGCATTTTATCTAAGGAATTAAGGCATAAGAGTGGAGGAGAATCAAACTGAGTAAATTCTTCCTCTGTTTTAAGCTTCGTCTCTCCATTCAGTAGGTTCACCTCCACATCAACTGCAATATTTTGAATTTATTCAAGGGTTGCCGTGTCTCTTTCTCTTACTTGGAATGTCATCTCTGGATTAAAGGTATCAAATTATTGCAAGAGAGCTACTGCTAGCGGTGGCCTTATATCAGCAGGCATTGAATGGTACACTTTATTGAACTTTGTTGAAACATATTGTCCTGTCTCCCCTGGTTGTCGTTTTAAATGTTTATACTCCTCTATGGTAAGGAAGACATTTCCCATGATTACCCATCGACCTAGGAAAACTTGTATGAATTGATGGAAATTTCTCATGCTAGCAGCTGAAAGATTCTCAAACCAATTTTTAACTTTACCTTGCCATGGTGGAACAAACATCCTGCTACATACCTCATCTTCTGCCTTTACTAATGACTGCAATATACTAACCAAATGATCATGGTAAACATGAAAAATGAGTTTTTCTATAGGATTTATAACAAGAAAAAAAACCTCATTCTGAACTGTTTCTTTGCTTATGTGTTTCCACTTATTATCTTCAGTTAGAAAGGATGACTCTAGTTTCTTCTCGTTTTCCATTATAATCAACTTCTTGGTGTGCTCTTCATCATTTTCTTTGTCATACAGAAGCTTGCATGGGAGTTGCAAACTCTCAATCACCTCTAGTAAAGAATCATAACTAGTAAAAATATGTTGTGTTTCTTCCTTAACATCCCAAGAAGAACTTAATGATGGAGAAATTTTAATATTTTATTCAAGGCTAGCAAACTTGGAAAGAGAATTTGATTGGTCTTATTTTGGCAATATTTTCGGGCTTTCATTTGGCACACTTGATTGGTGTTCAATCTCTAAATACAACACTATTGGCTTAAGATACTCTTGTGGATCTAGAAAATTAAGCTCTGTTGCCTCTGTTTCTGGATCACCAGACTATTGTTGATTTTTAGTGTTGTCTTCTAGGAAATACTCCCGCTCTTCTCCTTCTTCATGGAGGGTAAGCTCACCTCCCTCTTCTTCAGCATAAGCTAGAATTTTGTTTTCTACATTTGGTCCAAAAACCACCATGGATTTTTCTTCTTGGAGATTAAAGGGTGTGAGCCATTTTTCTATAATGGATTCTTCGAACTACTCTTTAGGAGGGTCGGGCAGTTTCAAGGGTATAGATGAGGGCTTCTTATCTTGGGGAGGATCAGCGTCTTGCTTTGTGGAAGAGGATGCAGTGGCCTTATGATGGGTTGATTCTCCTAATGACTTCTTCCCTTTACTAGCAGGGCTAGGAGGGGTTTGTCCTCTTAATATCAACTCTTCATTTTTTTCTTGCCCCCGGGTTCTCTTTCTGAAGCACCTGAGGTAATACTTCTTGTGGAGTTGAGCTTTCATGAAATCCACAAACTGCCTGCAATACTTGTCAATATCTTGATCTGCCGAAGGAACTTCCCTCTCCTGTTGCTCCCCCTGTGAGGTAAGTTCACCCTCCTCATCATTAGAGTAGACGAGGTATTGATCTTCTAGGCTCTTTGAGGCTTCCTCAGCTTGTTGCAACATTTGCAGAGGGGGCCTCCGATATTGAGGATTAAACCCCTGGTTAGGAATAATTTGGTTGGAACGAGGAGGGGAATTCTTGGCCTCTGATTCAAGCTTAACCAACTTATTTGAGAGGTTCTTTATCATCTTGTTCATTTCTTCAAGTCTATACTCCTATGATTCCCTCTCCTGATTTGAGTTAGAAGCCTCCTCCCCCTTCTTTATTCTAGCTTCATGTTCCATCTTCCCCTTGAACTTACTAGTAGAATCAAAGTTTTCTTATACCTCCAATGCATCAGTCTGGATCTGATCCAAAGATGTGGATATTCTTTCTCTTAAGGTGAACCCAAACTTTGGTTCAAAAGCTCCTGTGAAGACCACCTTAGCAACTGCTTGGGGAGGCTTTATTTCAATAGGAAGATTATTATAGAACTTATTGAACCTCTTTATAAATTTTGTTACATCCTCATTTTGTCTCTTTTTAAGAGCGTTGAACTCTATGAGGACATATCCATGGTCCCTCTTCTCTCCCCATTTTAGTGTGAAGAAATTCTCCATTTCTTCCCAAGTGGTGATTGCATTATTAGCAAGAGATTTGAACCACTTTCGAGCCTCTCCATCCAAGGATTGTACAAAAAGCCTTAACACCACATCTAGGTGCTCTACATTTACATTCTCAACAAAAGCGCAGAAGTTTTCAATATGTTTGTGCACAGAATTACTATCTTCCCCGGTGAACCGAGGCAACAACTCTAGATAGTCTTGTGGCATATCATTTAGAGGTTGAGGGAGGGACAAGGGGGCATACTTATTCAAAAGGAAACTTGGCACAGCCATCTTATTTAGAGGCGGAGGTAGATTTTGGATCTGAATCTAGTGTGAGGCCTAATGAAAGCCATTATTACTTCTGATTGGAACTATTTTACAGTGGAGTAGCCAAGGTGAGGAATGTGCAACTCTCAACCCTTCCTTCTCACCTAATTGAAGGGTGAAGATAATTTCATATCCCAGGGAAAATATTTATTCATTCGTTTCCACGGAAATGGTGCCAAAAATATGTTGTAGTTCCTAGAGAGATCGTTGAGTTGTAAAATACCAATGCTTAGGAAATCTTAAAAATTAGAGGTTGAATGTGAAAAATTGTATAAAATGCCTTTGACAAAATATGGAATAAGAGAACAATGGTTTTGGTGGTTCATGGATGGAGAAGACCTTGGATTCGATTCATGTGAATTCCTTATGCGGTGAGAGGGCTCAAGAGGCTATGAGACTGATGGCTTTTAAATGAGCCAAGTATAAAAAAATGAACATAAATCTTAAAATATGCAAAGGTGTTGAGAGATAATGGAGAAGGAACCCACGAGAGACAGGCTTAAGAGATTTAAGAATCTATCCCCTATGAACTCAGAGGAAACGAATATGAATGAGATATGGAAAACAACATAGGTTCGTGGAGTGCGAGTTAAGGGAGTGTAGCAAGCTTAATACATGAGCGTTAACACTTAAGCGTTATACAGACACAAATTCATGAATAAAATTGCAGACCACCAACAACTACATTACATGAACTGTCAAAGAAGAATAGCACGAAATATGATTACACATAAAGAGGAGATTACTGATTAAAAAAGAAAAAAAAATACATATTTCTCTCCCAAATATTCATATTAAGTTTAAACAGCTCTACCAAATATGTGTCTCAGAGCACAGGGAGCACAATCATACAAAACTACAGCAAAATTATTCAAAATTCCAAAACATGTGTTTCATCTTAGAACTCACTACATATAGAGATCTCCCTGAGGGTTTATGATTTAATATTCTATCATGATCGACCCAAACAGGTGAAACCAAAATATCCTAACAAACTATTAGAGTGTGCTTCAAGCAATCACTCCTGCAACAGAAAAATCAAAACAGAATTCGGTAAAATCGGGCTTTTACCAGCCAAACATCACTATCTAACAATAAAAATAAGCAAAATACTTAGCCACGGAGGCCAAATTCCAGAATCTTCAAAGGGGTGGTGAGAAGTCCCGGATAGTTTAGACTTCATCATGTAATTCTACTTGTTGTTCTGCATCCTCCACTCTCTAACTCTCATGAACTCCACTTGCCGTTGTGGAACGGTCAGTTGCGTTGTGTACACTGAATTCTTTAGTATGGAGCTTTTGTAGGGATTTCATGAACTGTGACCGCGTGCTCCACCAATGAAAGACTCGTGCTGTATTTGAAAACCAGGATCCGAATTTCGGAAGGGGGTCTCAAGTGGTAAGCAGTATCGGAAAGGAGGGGTGCAAAATAATGAGAGGAAGGCACGTAGAGGAGTGGGTGGTAATGAAAACCACCATTTTCGGAACCCCCCCCCCAGCCCTACGATAAAGTTTGAATGTTGCAAGGGGGGGGGGGGGAACTAGATAAGAGTCGTTGGATGCATTGGGGTGTAGCGAAGCTGAAGCCAAGATGGCAGAAGTCAGAGTGGGTTTAACAGAAGTCATTTACATTGAAATGGGCGAAAGATAGGCCATGAAAGGCTATTGATGACGTGGAAAAGTGGTGGGACCCATGCCCACAAAGCGCGTATCGCAAATTTTATGTGCAATTAGGTGGAGTTTAAACGTTAAGACCTGTGATGGGTGAAGTGCGAGGAGGAGGTGAGTGACGTGGTAGGGGAAAGTGGGGTCGACTGCATCGCAAATCGCAGATCTTAGCATTTTGTTGTAAAAAGTGGAGGGTTAAAATCTAAAAGTTGCGAAGTGCGGGGAGAGGGACCCACCCGCATCGCACATCGCAAAATTTAGCATTTGTGGAATACGGTAAACTCTTAAAACTGTGAAGTGCAGTTTGCGCTAAATGGGGGATGATGTGTCAAGGAGTGGTGGAGCCCACTTCAATCGGCAGGCTTATGATATGTGATATGCATTGGAAACAGTTGTGAAGTGGGGGGTGGAGCTACTATGGTGGGGCAACCACATCGCAACTTAAACAAAAACTTTGCATGTGTTTAAGAGGTAAGTTGTAAACTGTGCAATATGTGACATGCGATGCGCTAGACACTGTAAAGTGCGAAAAGGTGAAAGGTAAGGAGAATGTGGAATACAAGGGTTTTCATGTGGATTTGGGTGATGTATCAAGGTTGGATGGGTCCCACCAAGTCGCATCGGCGGCAAGATAAGTTTCGGTAAGTCTTAAGATGTAAAGATTAAAACTTGCGGGGAGCGGTGTGCGATGCGGGAAGGTAGGGAAGGGGTTAGATGTGGTCTTATGCCATGTATGTTATATATATACCTCAAGTGGCCTAAGGTGGGAGGTGTAGTTACAAATGAAGAAATGTAGCATGAGACCTTTAGAAAGGGAAAAAATGAAGGGTAAGAGAGGGTAAATGAAGGTAAAGAGGATAAATGAGATGAATGAGGGTGGAAATGAGTTTTTCTCATGGTTAAACCTTATCAGCTACACTTTCCCATTTCTGCTAAATTGAACTGCAAATTGGTTCCTTTGAAGCTCTTTGACAGTTAGGATTTTCCTTCCTTTCTCCTTCTACACTTTGTGTGTGGTCACAGGCCAACACACCACATAATGACCATGAATTTCCAAACATTAAGAATTCTTGATTGCACTCGATTGTAGCAACGGAACTTGTTTTCCCTTTTATGGTAGTGTTGGAATGGATCATCTACCACAATGACTATGCAAAGTATATAGTCAATAATGAGAAAGGAATTTGGGTTGGGGTTTTCCTTCCATAAGAAGTCACCAAATATTACAAATTTCAAGATTTTGATGGTTTCTCAATGATTATTTTGTAGTTGATTTTCACTATAGGTATGATGTGGGAAAAATTATAGGTAGCGATGGAATGAAGATAAAAATTTATTCAATGTATATAGAGGTCAATACCTCGTGACAATATTATGGGAACTATACATGTAAATCATGTTCTTTTTTTGCAGATTGTATGGAGAGAATGATTACTCTTGGTTCATAAAGTCTTGGGTTCCACTATCCTACACAGTATCCATGTATGGGGAAGTGTTCAATTGTGATATATAACTGCTAGGTAGCTTAGCACCATAATTGAGAAATCCTAGAACCCATATCCAAGTGTGGAACCTTCATTTTACATGTCTTCTTACTTAATTGACGCAGTATTTGCAAGGAAATTTTTTTGTTGGATGATCCCTCAACTAGCATGTTTCAAAGGCTTATGTACATGTCCATTTCAACATCTTATGGGAGCACAATAAAAGGTAATATTTTATAATTTTTTATTTCTTTCTAGCACCATTGCATACTCTCATTTTCTAAAAATAATGCCTTATAATGTCTAAATAAACCAAGAAGATCCTTGAGTATATAGGGAACTAGTATAATGAGGATAAGCAAGCATATATCTTAATTTATGGAGAAACCGGTCCACCTCATCTTTTGCCACTTTATGTCCTATACAAATTGGTTCGCGATGAAATCAATTATCAATAGGGTTTCAATACCACATTGGTTAAATATAAGAAAAACACCTTCATACCCTACAACTTTTAAATTGGACACTATTATGCCAAACATATCAAAAAATCCAAGAAAGAAGGTTAAATCCATCTTGGATATAGATTCAACACTAGAAGATTTAGGAGGCATGATCATGAGGGTTTATAACCCAATTATATTGAATAGATGTCAATCACTTTGCTATATATGCATGAGAAGTGGCAGGATGAGATTTTTATTTGAAATTCACAAGGTTGGAAGGAAGTGGAACAGAGGAAGGGAAACCCAAATCTTATTGATTTTGGATCTATATTACTAGATGAGCAAATTGAAATTATAATACAGGGAGATGTTGTAAGTGGAGAAGTAGAAGAATCCAAGGTTGTAGAGGATAATGATAAAAGAAGAAGTCGGGTGAAATAATATTTAAGATGAACATGATAGGGCCATTTAGGAGTGGGAGCTTTCATGAAAGGTTGAAGAAGAATTGAGGAAAAAAATGTTAAAGATGTTGTTTCCCAAGAAATGATTTCCAAACAAAGGCAAGAGGTAGAAGAAGAACAAAAAAAGAAATACATGTTGGAAAAACATAGAAGAGAAGACATAGAAAAAAAAAAGGATAGAAGAAGAGGAAAGAAAAATAAATGAGCAAGAAATATCAAAAAACAATAAACACACCCTAAAACTACTAGCAAGTGAGATATAATTGATTGAATAAGGAGTAATAGGAGGTGGTGAAAACAAGTACCCCAACAGAGAATGAGAACCCCTCCACTACTAAAAATCCTACTCATGGACCCATTTAAGACAAGGCTAAAAAGGAGGTCAAATGGGTAAATGGATGATATAATTAAAACCCTTAATCACAAAGGTGGCACTACAAATCCAGTTTCTAATGAAACCAAAGGTCCTACACAAACCTCCACTACAGATTCTACTAACCCCTATGGAACCATAAAGACTACAGGGCCTCAAAGTACTCAGGAATCTATTCATGATCACCAGTGGATTGAAAAAACAAATTCTACACAAGACAAAACTTCAAAAGAAACTCAATGAATGGGAAAATGTTAAGAAGCTATTTTGAAACACTTATTCACTCCTAGAAGTTTCAAAAACATATTATATTGGGGGGGCAACCAATTCCTTATCCTATTGATGACGCAGTAGATATAGAGTCCATTTCCTATAATTAGAGGACAAAAATGGTTATGCAAAGGAAATATATGAAGAAGATCTTCACTTTTAATAGTGGTGTATTTTGCAACTCCGAGGCAACCATGTTTCATGCAAATAAGGCCACGATAAGTGAATTGATATTTGCGAGTGTTTTCATTTTACAGACTTATTTGGAAAAATACATCACATAAGAGAAATAGATAGAAAATCTAAGAAATAAATTGGTATCACTCTAACATCAACTTTGGTACTACAAGGAAGACGAGGTTTTTGCTAATTTTTTGGATATCTATTTGAATAACATAACAAACATTAGAAAATCTAAGACATGTTTTTGCAAAAGGTGATAAACTTCTAGGAAGAGACACTACAACATGTTATATCACACAAAGAAGTCCTCCAATTGAGTGAAAAGGGTGCCAATAATTTAAGAAAAATCAAATTCATTAGAGAAATTATAAAGGTTTGAAGCAAAGAAGACCATGGCATCGAAATTTTTATAGAAAATAGTATGAAAAGAATTTCATTAACCACACAAAAATGGGTAATTCTTACCAAAGATCCAGAAAATAAAATGGAAGAAGAGTGTTATGCTTGTCATAAAACCTGGGAAAAAAATAAATGGAGCGATGGTTGACCTCAATTTGCCAACATTCAATATTGGTAACAATTTTCGTTCAATTGAAAAAGTATCAACAGAGTTCAAGGAACCGCTAATGAGTATTAGGCAAACATCATGAAGATAATTATAGTCAAGCATGCCCACCTCCTTAAATCCACAGTTGGTGATATTAGGACAATTAATATAATGGAGCATATAACACCCAAAATAGAAAAATATATATGGCACTACAAAGAAATTAATAAAAACTTGAGTATTCTCACAGACTAGCACAAGTTTCCCTACATTTGGAAGTGTGGCCAGTCTTTTACGTAATGGGCCATATTTAATGGAAAGTATGTGCAGCCATAAACACCTAGATCATTCAAGTCATATTTACTCGCACTTTTTTTCAAGATAATTCTCATTTGTTGTATTTTACTAAATTTTCTATTTTTATCCATTGTAAACTTAATAAAT
The DNA here is from genome assembly GCA_034641835.2 of Pinus albicaulis. Taxonomy (NCBI): domain Eukaryota; kingdom Viridiplantae; phylum Streptophyta; class Pinopsida; order Pinales; family Pinaceae; genus Pinus; species Pinus albicaulis. The sequence continues at coordinate 135,195,465 of CM076574.1, read as the reverse complement.
AGTGGGATCAACCTCTCAGAATGGCCTTTTGGGATGAGGTATGAAATTCTTAGATAGCAAGTATAGGATTATTTTGAATTTTTTTATCAAAAATCTCTATAAGAGCAAAGGTATAGGTCTTTGCTGAATTTTCATGCATATTAGCTTGTCATGTGGATTATTTTGAAAACAACTAAATATGTTAGGTACTTCTAGTAAGAATTTCTAAATGCAATTACAATTATTATGCATGGATGAATTTCTAGAAAGTGTAGTAAATACTTGTTAATTTTAGTGGATAAGGTATCATAGAATTATTTATTTGGATCTCATGTTTGATTTTTTTATTTCCTATCATTAGTTAGATATTTTTAGAATTTATCTTGTTTCACAAATTAATGACTGAATTATTTCCAATTTTTTTTATTGCATAAAAGTTATCCTTAAACATAGGTTTTCTCTTAATTAAATAAATAACTTGTCCATTTTTACATATAGGTAAATATCAAGGTATAGGAACAACTAAACATAGAAAATAATAAAATTAGTTAAACCATTAAAACCCTAAAAGGGTCGTTGGACTCCATTACTCCCTCGAAGACGAAATACTATAAGAGGCTTAATGTACACATCTGAAAATGCTCTAGTGGATACAATTGAAGACTTAGTAGAGTTACCCATGTATGAAATTAATAAAACTTTTGTTCTAATTCCAAACACTCATAATATTCTTGCAACAATCACATGACTTGAAAGTGTTAACTCAGATAATCACACCTATTCACAACTAGAGGTAGAAAAATAGAATCTAAGTCAAAAGGTTTGGGTCTATACCTGGATAACATGGAACAAAAAAATAATGTCATTCAACCTTGGTTGGATAAGGATGCCTTGGAATTGTATGGCCCACTTCAATACTTATCGAATCATCCTAAAACATTACTCCCTAAATATGATATTGAAATATATGGATCTTCGATGTACCAAATAGAAAAATTCAAATTAGCGATAAGGATGATGAATGTCGAGCATGAAGGCATAGTATACCATTTTTTCCCTTGCCCTTTTGAGAATTTATACTTCAAATGGTATTTTAATTTACCTATTGGATCCATTACCAACTATATTGAATTTCAAAAATCCATTTTGGATAAATTTGGAGAAGAAATCACCACTAGGGAACTAATGGCTACACTATTTGCTTTAAGTATGGTACCTACTAAGAATCTTGAAGATTTCAATAAACAAGTTTCGACATGGGACAAACCCTTCCCAAGAAGTGTATATTTAGGTGTATGCTAATGTTGTACCTGTTGCAAACTCTATTCTTGTTAAGAAAGCTGGTAGAAATACTCTTGCTACAAATTTTGAAGAAGCCAAAAAGGCAGAATTTGGGATGGGATGTTGTAAGGAGAGCCAGATTACCTTGGGAAGGAAATAAACAACACACCCAAAATAGGTCTTCTACTGAAAAAATGTCAAATCATACAACCCTTTGAAAATGGAAAGAAATATGCAACAGAGATGGAAAGTTTACAAAGGATGATAAAAAAAATCTCTAATAAAATAATTGAAATGAAAAGAAATACAAGAGAGGGAAATTCTGATAAAAGGCCTTGGAAACATTTCTTTATAATACCTTTTCCTCAAAAGGACATTGAGCCCCATCCTACAAACATGAATGTTGATTTTGGAGATCTATCATTGGATAACTATTGTAACTACATTCAAGACAATCATTCAAAGAAAACTTTCCCACAATGGATAGATGTTATGAATCCTATAGAAAATATATTTTTAGATGGATGTGCTCATATCAACTAATATAATGATCAAGTTCAAGATATTGTGGATGAGGATTCATATAAACACCCTAGAGAAATTTTCATGGTCCTGTAGGAAAATATTCTTAGGGTAAATGTAACAAAAGAAGATGACATTGTCACTAGAAAATTTGGCGGAAATTCCGATGGCCAATTCGTCGCTATTCCGACACATAGTCGTCGCAAGAGTGACAATTCGAGGGCGGAAAAAACGTGGTTTGTCATGCCGTCGCAGTTCCGACGCACCTAAAAAGTGTCTCACAATCGACACTTCTTCCGTCGCTTCCGAACAAGCGTCACTCTTCCGACGTCTCACGAACCGTCGCGCTTCCGACGTTTGTAAATGGTCGCACTTCCGACGAAATGTGGTCTGATGTTTTCAATGTCGCTCTTCCGAAGTTTGTAAACGGTCGCAATTCCGACGTAGTGTGGTTCGACGTTTTGGACGTCGCTCTTCCGACGTTTGTAAGATGTCGCAATTATGATGAAATTTGGTCCGACGTTTTGAACGTCCCTCTTCCGACGTTTGTAAGCTGTCGCAATTTCGACGAAATGTGGTCCGACGTTTTTATACTATCGCTCTTCCGACGTTTCTGAGTTGTCGCAATTCCGACGTCTACAAGGCGTCGGTATACCGACGATGGGTTCAATTTTTTTTTTTAAATGAAACTTTAAAAGATGAGAAACGATATTTTGAATATATTATATGAAGTAAAACATTCCATGAAGTCATTACATTTTCACATCTGAAGATTGGAACCCAAATATCCATCCAGAAAAGTGGAAGTCCCACCCCAGAAAATGATAGAAAAATACCCCATGTCACATACATGGACATGATATAAAACCCAGTAACGGTCCACATGGAGATTATCGACAATCTGAGAAAGCATCCAAATATGCCCGAGGCATCTATAAGAAAGTGAAATAGCAGTATGTAGAATAGTAAAGCAATAGATAGAGTACGTACCAACGTCCATTGTTCCAAATACAAATTAAAGTACCCAAAATCCTTGAACAGAGAAAAACGCTAATCATGTGAGGAGTGTGATATGTCCAAAATATAAAAAGACCATCAGACCATATCAATAAACCAGCAACATAGACCAGCATCGCTAGTTTTGAAGGCAGAGTGATAAACATTAATCATTTTTTTTTTCACAAGAGAAAAGACGTTGTTTTGAATATATTATATGAAGTAAAACAGTCCATGAAGTCATTACATTTTCACATCTGAAGATTGGAACCCAAATATCCATCCAGAAAAGTGGAAGTCCCACCCCAGACAATGATAGAAAAATACCCCATGTCACATACAGGGACTTGATATAAAACCCAGCAACGGTCCACATGGAGATTATCGACAATCTGAGAAAGCATCCAAATATGCCCGAGGCATCTATAAGAAAGTGAAATAGCAGTATGTAGAATAGTAAAGCAACATATAGAGTACCAATGTCCATTGTTCCAAATACAAATTAAAGTACCCAAAATCCTTGAACAGAGAAAAACGCTAATCATGTGAGTGTGATATGTCCAAAATATAAAAAGACCATAAGACCATATCAATAAACCAGCAACATAGACCAGCATCGCTAGTTTTGAAGGCAGAGTGATAAACATTAATCATTTTTTTTTCACAAGAGAAAAAACGATGTTTTGAATATATTATATGAAGTAAAACAGTCCATGAAGCCATTACATTTTCACATCTGAAGATTGGAACCCAAATATCCATCCAGAAAAGTGGAAGTCCCACCCCAGACAATGATATAAAAATACCCCATGTCACATACAGGGACATGATATAAAACCAAGTAACGGTCCACATGGATATTATCGACAATCTGAGAAAGCATCCAAATATGCCCGAGGTATCTATAAGAAAGTGAAATAGCAGTATGTAGAATAGTAAAGCAACAGATAGAGTACCGACGTCCATTGTTCCAAATACAAATTAAAGTACCCAAAATCCTTGAACAGAGAAAAACGCTAATCATGTGAGGAGTGTGATATGTCCAAAATATAAAAAGACCATCAGACCACATCAATAAACCAACAACATAGACCAACATCGCTAGTTTTGAAGGCAGAGTGATAAACATTAATCATTTTTTTTTCACAAGAGAAAAAATGTTGTTTTGAATATATTATATGAAGTAAAACAGTCCATGAAGTCATTACATTTTCACATCCGAAGATTGGAACCCAAATATCCATCCAGAAAAGTGGAAGTCCCACCCCAGACAATGATAGAAAAATACCCCATGTCACATACAGGGACATGATATAAAACCCAGTAACGGTCCACAAGGAGATTATCGACAAATCTGAGAAAGCATCCAAATATGCCCGAGGCATCTATAAAAAAGTGAAATAGCAGTATGTAGAATAGTAAAGCAACAGATAGAGTACCGACGTCCATTGTTCCAAATACAAATTAAAGTACCCAAAATCCTTGAACAGAGAAAAATTCTAATCATGTGAGGAGTGTGATATGTCCAAAATATAAAAAGACCATCAGACCATATCAATAAACCAGCAACATAGACCAGCATAGCTAGTTTTGAAGGCAGAGTGATAAACATTAATCATTTTTTTTTCACAAGAGAAAAAACGTTGTTTTGAATATATATTATATGAAGTAAAACAGTCCATGAAGTCATTACATTTTCACATCTGAAGATTGGAACCCAAATATCCATCCAGAAAAGTGGAAGTCCCACCCCAGACAATGATAGAATACCCCATGTCACATACAGGGACATGATATAAAATCCAGTAACGGTCCACATGGAGATTATCGACAATCTGAGAAAGCATCCAAATATGCCTGAGGCATCTATAAGAAAGTGAAATAGAATTATGTAGAACAGTAAATCAACAGATAGAGTACCGACGTCCATTGTTCCAAATACAAATTAAAGTACCCAAAATCCTTGAATAGATCTAGAAAAACGCTAATCATGTGATAATTCTAAGTAAAGTTAATCTATTAACATTGCGAATAAAATTACACTGAATTCAAAAACATTGCCTGGCCAGACTCATGGCAAATTTGTCATCAAAAAATCAAAAAATTAAGAAGACTGCCCTCATACGGGGATACCAGTCTTGAACGTTTAATTTACAGAATTCAAAAATATTACAAAGGTCCAGCACAGTAAAATAATCTAAAAGCAGCCCAATTAAGTGGGCCTATTAAGCAAGAAAAACAAATTAACCAAACTACTCCTCCGGTGGTTCCTCCACGATGCGGCACCATCCTTCGGAAGGTCCAGGATTGCTAGGTGCTACCTCCACATGCATGCCACGACTCCCCTCCTGAAGTCCCGAATGTTGGCCGGATTTTTCCGAGCTCAGACCCGCCGGACAGGTGCATTCTTCCTCCGTTTGGGCCTCCTCGCGGAAGACCACAGTGACTAAAGCCGTGATTCGCAGGCGGTTGAGAGATAAATTAAAGGAAAATTGCGCAGTGCGCGTCGTGGGAGAAGGTGAACTAGCGGTGGGGAAGCAAGGAGCAGGGGAATCCATACGGTGGCCAGATCCTACAACCCGACCCCACCCACTCCTAGTAATTGGATATCGACCTGCGTAATAATCACTGGACTGGCCGGAAGTCGACTCTGTTGAGGGGCTGGAGGGAGCGCGCAGGGGTTGACCTCTAGTGCTCCCCCTGCGGCAACGCATCCTATGACGCACGCAAGGCATGGGTGCAGTCTTAGGCGCAGTGGGCATAAGAGGAGACGGAGAAGCAAAATTCCAATTAACAGAGGAAGACAGACAGAGACAGAACTGAGAGAAATGCAGATATGCTGCAAGGTCTAGGCAGCAGTTCAGCTGGCCACTTCTCCTTATCGTTACAGTTAGCAGGCAGTGTAATCCAACAACTGGCTCGTCTGAAAAACCATAGCTAAAATCCATTTTTTCGACCCGACTGCAATGCAATCAAAGGACGCCCATCATAATTAATCTCTGATCATTAATAATGAGAGCCGAGGGTCGGATCATATTGGAGCGTGCGGAATCGCTAATAGGAGTGGAGGTCCGATCTTGAACAGTGTTAAAAATTAATTAGTGCGGATTTGATGTGAAAACTTAAGTGAACAACGTTAAATGTTAATGCGATTGATATGAAATCGCCATATCCATGTCCCATCGCCTTAAACGCCATCGAATGCACCCGCAGCCGGGAGCAGGGAAATTTTTTATTGAGGACACGTGGCAGAAATTGATTGGAGCGGATCTTTGTTTGGGCTGCTCGCGCAGTGGAAATCCGGACCCGAAAAATATTAGGGTGAATTTGATAAGAAATTCGCGTCACAACTCTCCCTCCGTATGCCAGCCCAACTTCGGACCCGAAAAAGATTAGGGTGGAATTCATTTGGTTTTCGCGTCATAAAATTGGCCGACGTTAGTAGGCTATTTTGGAACGCGAATTTGGTTTGAATTATGGTTTATCGCCATTTGAAGTCCGGCGAGCTCGACTTAAGAACAATTTTGTTTGATCCCATCTTATAAAATTTGTGTTGGTTTTCTTTGATAATACACATATTTATAATAAATCATGGGAATACCACACTAAATATGTGGAAAAGTTATATAAATAATTATTGAGAACAATCATTTTTATGTAAAAATATCCAAATGTGCTTTTGGGAAATAAGAATTTGAGTATTTGGTTCATATTGTTTTAAAGGAAGGAGTGAAGTTGGAGCCTCAAAATATGCAAGCTATTACAAAATGACCTATTCCTAAGAAAATCAAGGTTCTTAGAAGATGTTTTAGACTTACATGATATTATTGATCATTTGTTAAGAATTATGCATGCATTTCAAGTCCACTCACATATCTCTTGAAGAAAATATCATTTATATGGAATGATGAGGCTACTTTGGCATTCTCTCTTTTAATGGATGCCATGTCTTCTACACCAACACCGGTTGCACCTACTTTTGGTAAAACATTCATAGTAGAGTGTGAGGCACTAGGACAAGGAATTTACGTAACATTAACACAATAAGGGATATCATTGGCTTTTAAAAGCAAGGAATTCAAAGAAAATATTTGGTGAATTTCAAGGAATTAACTTTTTTTAATAGGTTTATGTCACACGATGATGCAGGGGCATTAGGCACTAGCCAGCAATGTAGGAGGTTTTGTCCACATGTTGTGGCTAGGAGGGTTCGAAAACATTTGAGTTGTAACAACTAGGTGTCAATACCTCAGCTGACTGTATTAATTAGACTAGTTAGAGTTGTAGGAGTCGAACTATTTCAGTTAGTTGAATTATTATAATTAGACCTTTTGATTTCTAGAACGGTCCTCTCAGAGGAACCGAAGAGCCATATGTTATGTATATAAATTGTAATTCCTTGGATGAATAAAATTAGAGAGGGAAGAGGAGAGTAGAGAGGGGATTTCTGCAATAAACCTCTGTGTGTGAACAATTGTTTCCAGTTAAATGATTTCCAAGCTTAGTTGCCATTGAATTATCTCGAACTGCTAATTGTGAAGAATTGTTTAACTGTGAGGCGATTGGGTACCGATAATTCCATTCTTCTGTCTTTGAATTCCCGTAAATCGTTGGATAACCCTGTGAACTCACCCCACCCGAAGGCGAGGTCTGTGTAGAGAACTGGGGTCGTGAACACTGTTCAAATATAAAAATCCCGCTTAATAAAGAGACAAAATTGTTGTGCTTTCGGAACCTGACCCAAGGATTGGACATGAGTTAACAAACAAAAGGATAGCGGAACCAGACTTGCACCCGTGGTCAAGCCCTCTACCAAAACCATGAGCGGAATCACAAAAGCGGGTTGCCCATATCGCACCGCTTTTGCGGAGTAGGCGGTATTTCCTATTCGCGAGCAATTCCATAGGGAATGCGACACGTGGCGAAGTGACCCCCAGAAAACCACCGTTTAACCCGCACCATCGCACGTTAAATCCCGACGTTGGAAGCCAAGCAAAATTTCCAAGAGTCGTTGATTTGGAGAAGGGCCATCGGACGGTGGTTGCACGTTGAACTTGCCCAGAGGTTAACTAAGGTGTGCGGATAGCCAGGTACGATACGAGTGTTTGATTGGTTATTGATATATATAGGTGGGGCCAGAGTATAATGAAATTGTTTAATTAAACGATTGGCGGATAATTAGCATAAGTCTGGAGCGTGATTGTTGTAAGGCTAGGTGGTGAAATATAGAGCCGAAAGTTCATTACAAGTTATTTATTTAAAAAGAAACGTGGAGTATAAATACAAAGTGGTTAGAAAGTTAAACACATTGGTTATAAGGCTTGGAGATAATATAAAGTCGGGAATATAATTAAGTCCAACCATTGTGGATAGTATTTATTTATCAAATTCTACGAATTTGATAAATAAACAAAAGAAGAAGTCAATGGCAATTAAGACTGTTGGAGGAAAAGACGATGTAAACCAAGGAAAATGCGGCAGAGAAATTGTAGACACCGGCTCATCGGTCCAAAATTCAGGTTTTGTTACGTCTGATGATCTCTTCTCTGGCATTTTACTTGTATTGAAGATCACTATTCTAGGAATAAGGAGTTATTTTCTCCAAAAATAACCCTAGCCAAACATTAATGATGCATCAGGAGATGTCTTTCTATGCTTCATAGCTTTTAATTTGTTTCTACTTCTAAATCATGTCTTGGAAATTGTTTGTTTTCTTTGGAAATTATTCACTGATTGGTTTCATACAGAAGTCTTTTCACATTTTCGGCATCCAATACATGAAAAAGATAATGGTTTAAAACAACATAAATATTTGAAATTTTTCAAGGGTATGCGGCACACTTGAATATGAATTTTGATCAAGTGCCTTGATCTTACTTTGTATAGGATCAAGTGTCATTTTGAATACCAAATGTTTCACAAGAAACTTCTCAACATGCTACCTGCTGATGTAAGGATTAACGATAGCAATATTTATCGTATTTCCCGCAATAAAAGTGCACCTCGACCATGGAACTAAACAGCTACAAATGTTGTAGATCTAACAAGACCACACAATCAAATGTATTCCACAAGGCCAATGCGCAGAAAAATGAAAAGGATTTTGCAACCAAAAATACCTTAGGCAACTAATTCAATTAGATACACCAAACCATCGTAAAAGGAAAACCAACCTACTCAAAAAGCAAGCCTTTACCTCCTTGTCAAAATTTTGAGTTCGAAACAAAGGACGCATTGTCTTATCAATGCCCCTAGTATTTGAACGAGGTTTACTTTCTTTGCAGCAACCTAAACAAAAGGTTTCATTTTAAATTATTTTCCACAAATTTAAGATACAACCATTGTCGAGTTTGTATTTCCTAACAAGCTCATAAATTTTGACAAAAGAACCAAAATTTTTAATACCTAATAGCAATTTTTCCTCCAAAAACTATCTTAGACTCGATAAGCCCAACCCAAAACTAAAAAACCAAACACCATAAGACCCTACAAAAAATGAATAGATGATCTTAATCAGTACTATTGACAAAAGAGTTACCTTTACACCCTCACTTATTAAACCTGTACTGTGAATTTTACTTCAGCTACCTAACGACGAAGGACGGATGCGGTAGCAACATTTACACACAGGAGGTTGCTTGCATGCCATCCCGAAATTTAATTCGACGTTAAAAATTCACAAGTTTTTTTTGTAGATGGCCGCGTATTCTGTCTGAGGATTGTATTTAAACACAACAACTAGCATTATCGCAATTCACCAGCCATAAAATTAAACAAGCAAGAAATTTGCATGAAGTTTTGTAAATTCAAAAGGAGGACACGTGGAGCATTAATATTGGATCGCATGAAATTGAAGGGGAATGCGAAAACACGAAAAGCCGAACCCGAATTTTTATAAGGCACATTGGATTGAGGTCGAGTTAAAGTGGGACGTCGGCCATCCATTTTGGGCATTGAATTTGGTTTGAAATTCAATGTCGGACTTGAAGTCGACGGAAAGAGGTTCTTTAATGTTTTTGATAGTTTAATATATACATATGTTATATATATATCATATGCGAAATGAAAGGTGGCCATAGAATTTAGTTTTAATTTTATTTTTTAAAGAGGTTTATTATAATATGTTTTATATGTTACGTAACAAAAATAAAAAGAACCAAAAAGCTTGGTAGTTTTTTTTATAGACGATACGTAAATTTTTATTACACGGAGTGTGTAAAAGTGAAAAGGCGAGTGTAACTTTTTAAGTGTGTATGCAGCCAGTCACGAAAAGGGAAAAACATAACGAGTGTTTTAGAGGCTTGATATGTTTTTTGAACGAATGAGTGAGTTGGTTTTATGCACGCACGTTTTATATAGTCATAATTTTTGTAATCCCTCTCTCGATGGAAAGTGTAGTTTTTTTTTTGAGTTATTGAAGGGAATAAAGTTTGTTTTTCAAAGTATTGAAACTAAATGCTCTGTCAAAGAAATTTTTTATTTTCCTACTGTGTTAGAGGAAGGAGATTTATTCTCCATTCATTGTTCTAGAATTTTTCAATATTCCAACATGTGCAAGAACAACGGATGTTGTGGTTCCATCCCCGACTAAATCATTTGTCTTTGCGCGGCTTGCCTTACCAACTTGGCCCCAATATTTTCTTGGGTCCTCTAATTCAACCAATAAAAAGGCCAAAACCATAGCATTGAGATACATTTCATTACATCATGTAATAAATTTGACTCAACCATAGCACTTTCTTTTATTGTTGTGAAAAAGATTTATCATTACTCTAATGTGGCTAGTCCATAGGCCAAGTAGACCTTTAAGGTAACAAATATGTTTCTTTCACCTTTGGTTTTCAAATTATGCCTACCAAATCTAAGACATTTAAGAGGGGAACTAATACAACGTTAAAAAACTTCGGAAGCATACATCTACAAATTACCTCCTTATCTTGTCCACCATCATTAACTATTTTCGGAGAACCATGCTTACTCTCCAAGACAAAATTTTGCCCATCGCCCCGGGGTGACTCCAACAAGATCGGCAAGTTTGTTCACACACTTTGCAGAATAAATTGACAATGCTTTCGATGAAGATGCAATTGAATGCGGTCTGTAAAACAACCCTCCATGAAAAAATTAAAATAACAAGTACAACTCTTTTCATAGCTCTCTTATTAACTACCTTCTCTCTGTCTCGCGTAATCCGAGTCTCATACTTGAGCGATTAAAGGAAATGGGTGGCGCAGCCCAGAAGAAGACAATTGTCTACCATAATTATCAAACATTGCACCCAACTTCTTCCCCTTTCCATTGTTACCCAATGAGGTAGATGTAGCAATTGTTGTCATACCGCCCAAAGCAGAGGCCATCTTCTCTTATGCGAATATAGAATTACAAGATCTTCATATTAGTATGAACCTTAAAAAACATGACTCCCATTGCTAAAAACCCACTTTTAAGTTGTAACGAACCAAACTAAACAATATCACAACTTTTGGCAACACGGAGCATTAAAGAGAAACAACCAAAGTAACCAAAATCCTCATTTAATGAGGCCAGGGACTATATATTTGCATTAAGATAATAAGAAAATCAAACTATATTGACACAGCTACAAAAAAATCTTTAACAGTCTCCTTGACCTTCGGGTTGCCATGCTAGAAAGGTTGCATATTTTAATTTGCATTCACATGACCTCGTGCCATCCCATGAATGCATCAATTAGGATATCCCATCAAATGCTCACATATTCAAAACCAAATTCTCTGCAAAGCACCAGCCTGATCAACACTACATCACCACTGAAACGTGAAAAAGAGAGCAGAAACCTTCTGAAATATCTCAGATGACTATGGGTGGTTCTTATGAATCAACCAACCATTCGGAACATGCTCATCAATCCAAACCATGAGTATTATGTGACAATATTCAAACGGAACGAATCGGATTTACGAAGCTATGTTAGAAACCCTACACTCTCATTGAAAATAGGTGAAATGTGGCACCACTCGAGAGATTGACATAATATGATGGTACCAGTGGTAGACAATTGGCATGCTTAACCATGAGGTGATGCGGGAATGACACTGGGGAGAAAATATCGAAGAAGCCCCAAGTGAGAACTTCAGCTCATCACCAACACAGAGATTGACCAACTTTTACATGATGTAACCTATGAAATGCTTCAAATGGAGAAATCATAGTAACAATAAAGTAACCTATGTAACAATAAGAGTCGGATTCATCCTGGGAGTAGTAATGGGATAAATCTGCAAGTGAACACGAAATACGAGTTGCTTACAATCAAATAGATGGAAAAACACATACAAAAACCTAGATAATAATCTTGAACAAACTTAATAATGAATTATGACTGTAAAGGAACTTACAAAATGTGACATTACGAACACAGTCAAGCGCACAAGAAAAAATATCTTGGACATGACCTGGTTGACAAGTTGTATTGCTCATGATCTGAGAAGGTTGTACTGCTCTACCAAGTCAATCAAAATCCATCATTATCTATACAATAAATACAAGTAATTGATGTAGTATTTTTTACTCTAAGATGCATTCTTATGATAATGTTAGAACATATGTTTAAAATGTAAAAACATACACGAATAAGCTCCTCTTCGTTTCAAGAACGATTTATTGGAGTCGCATGAACTTGGAACAAACCTCCCACAATGCGAAAGAGTAGCAAGCAGGAAGTCGACAATGACTTTTTTTGTTGCTACGGTTGGATCGAGGAGGTTTGCTCACGTCATCGCTCAATAAATTCTCTACTAAGCAGGGCCAACCACGTGAAGGTGGGAGCTCTGTGGTCCCTCCAGCCCTCTCCCTCACATCACTCTCAATTCCCAAATACCCAATCTATATTTCATTTTTTACTTTCTTTGAGCATAAAAAAAATGTTCAATAACTAATAAAACAATTCAACAAAAAGTACGCAAGAAACATGCAATTAATACTTGACATAAAAATAGTATGATAAATGAGTTTTTTATATAAGCATAGCATTTTCCAAGTATGGTAACGCTTGTCTTATAATAATACAATATTTTACATTGTCAAATTTTCTTTTTCTTCTCTTTCTATTTTTAAAGCTCCTAATTACATCATCAATATCATGGTCTTTCAATTCTTCTTGTGCCTTTTGACCCTTTGCCGGCCTAGTTATTCCGTGCCAAGGCTCATCCGGTGACGGGGCATCGCCTATAAACGAGATAATATTAAATTTTTAATTGTTAGTTTTTAAATATCATTGAACTAGTTCGGTAATATTAATAAAAAAAAATTGCAATGAGATTATTTACAGTGCACCGGTTATGCATGATCCAAACCTGGTGCATTGTCACGATGTACGGTCTCATCCGGTGACGGGGCATCGCCTACGAAAAAACGAGATAATATTATTAAATTTTAATTGTCGGTTTTTAAATATCATTGAACTAGTTAGAAAGGTAATATTAATAAAAAAAATTGCAATGAGATTATTTTTAATTTGCATCGGTTATGCATCGGCCCGGCTAGTTGCGTTGTCACGATGTACGGGTCTCATCCGGTGATGGGGCATCGCCTACCATGGATAATATTAGAAATTTTAATTGTCGGGATTTTAAATATCATTGAACTAGTTCGGTAACATTAATAAAAAAAAAATTGCAATGAGATTATTTACTTGGTGCACCAATTGTCGTAGTTGAAGGATTGTTTGCCACTGTCTTCCTCATTATTAAGATATCGAGGAAACATTCTCTGTCATTTAAACAAAATTTATAAGGACATACATAAGTGTAATTGAAAAAAGTGAAATTTGGAAATTAATTACCGTCACGACCTCACTAATAGCGGCATTGTCGACTGGTCCCCACTACAATGATTGGGTTGCCTTGAGAGGGATCATCTGTCAGCTCTAAAATTGGGTTATTTGCCTTGTCGGTAGTGCTACTCCCTAATTTAAACAAAGTTATTTAGAAATTAAATTTATAGACCAAAAACAAAATATTGAAAGGTTAATGTTTTACCTTATCGGAACGTATGGATCTTGGGACACCGCGAGCTTACGCGACGTTCAACTACGGCTTGATAGCACAACGGCGATATTTTATCCTTCTCTGTGGTTACATTTCAGATTGTCACCTAAACACATATGATTGTGTATTTTAAACATATTTGATAGGATTACAACGTTGGAAGGCGATACAATTAATTATAATGTTTCGCTACTTAATTACAATTCTTTGGCTAATTTAAGTAACCCACCACAGCTACTTGTGAAGTAGCACTTTTTCTCAATCCTAGCTTTGGTTGCCTTTAGAGTGCTTGAAACTACTTATCAAATAATAGATGGAATGTGGCCTTCTTGTTATTTTAGACATAAAGAAAATTAAAGCTATTGAATTAAAGTTATAATTTACCTTGCGGGTCTGATTGGCATTTTCCTTCTTTCTTTGCCCTTTTCTCTTCCGAGTCATGGATGAGTGCTCTCCACTCACTCTGCGAAACTACGAGAGGATGCTCATATATAGGGTTAAATTGAAATTGCGTCCTATAGGTGTCACCGGTATATTCCAAATATTTATGGCTAAAACCTTTAATAGCATTACGTCAAATGTCTTGGGCTTAAAAAGACTTCTAGATAATCTAGAAGTTCTTTTTTCGAGGTTGGATACAGAATTCACACCCTGTGTATCAGTTGGGCCAAAGTACCAACACATGGCTCTCCGAATCTTAACGAGAACTCATTGTTTTATACACGATAAACCAAAAAAAAGATGTTATCATTAATTTAAAAAATAAAAATCATGATAAATATGTTTTAAATAAAGTACATGAAATAATTCAAATATTAAAAATTTACAGAGTTGTACATACTTTATAGGAACCACCCTCATTTATTCCCAACAACGTGCCATTAATGGTCCACAATGGAGGGCGACACGTGTAGCTCGAAACACAATAATGTAGTTGGCCATATCGTACTCCATCATTGCCGACACGTTCGGCGGTCGTAGGTATACCTTGGGCGGTGTGTTTGTATATTTGGCACCTAAGGTAGAAGGTGTCTAAGAAGGGTTGTTGGGCCAATCTCTCTGCCCTTGTGTCCCACTACCACCAACCATCGGGTTGACAAATGCCGGAAACGCAACATACAAAGAACTTTTTGATAGTTTGAGTACGTGTAAAAATTAAAAATCAAAACTGTCACAATTCATCTCTCATGCGGAACAAAGAAATATCCTTTTGACTTTTTATTATTACTTGATATCTACAGCTGCCTCCTTAGATGTTGTATCCTCTATTGTTTCATGTGTTTGAGGCGCGTCTATCAAAGTATTAAATTCAAACCTTGCATCTCGTGCCTTTTTTACCCAACAAAACCACTGGAGATGGATGAAGAAAGCTCTTCCTCAAGAGGGAATCATAGACATGTACACCAGCTAGAGTGTACGCATATTTGAACAAAATTAATATTATTTCAATTATTTAAATAACTAAAATACCTGAAGATAGAGAAATGTTGGCACTTTACATGTTCTTCGGCAGCCTCTTCCATGATCATCCAGTCTAGGTTGTTCCTGTCTTGCTACGTCGATGCCTTACACATTGCAATAAAATTATAAATGTAAAAACTTGAAAAACAATATCTAACTTGAAAACACAAAATGAAAACTAAAAATAATTTCAATAAGACACGGAAGCGAGTTAGAGTTTTCAAATATACCTTGCATTGAATTCGATCCTGAAACATGTCATTGCACATTAAGGCACCCAAACATTCACTCCACGAATGATATATTTAAGTAGGATTCTCCTATTAAAGGGAAAACACCATGCCTATAATGCATTCTTTTTTCATAAAAGGAAAGAAGAAACATGTTTTCATACAACGGTGACAAAAGACATCTTGGGGAAAGGTATCTTCACTTTTTATTTATGTTGTTCACCCACACCACTCTTGTGTTTTCACTAATTTTGTTTTGTCTTTAGATTCCACATTAAGTTAAGGCCTTAAGTATTTTTACCTTTCGGTGTAGTTTTATAGAAGTGGCATAGCATGGATTTTCCATTAATTACGCTCTTTTTCTCTTCATGCGCATGTTTCCCTGGAAATCAAATGCATGATTTAGTCCATACATTTAACAAGTTGTTGGATCAACTCCATTGGCAATATCATGTTTCCTATTCAATCAAAATTTATCTCGGTTAGGGTAAAATTTGGGAAGGTTTTCCCTTTGTATTAATAGGGGCACTTCTGGCTGCATTTTTGTATATCTTAGGTGGTATCATTTCAATTAGAATAATTTTTGCAACTTCCAGTGAGAATGAACAAAGACAATTTTTTGTGATGGATAATTGTATATGACTCCATGGCAGAGGAAAAGCCTCACAGCCTGCCCAAATACATGCGTTCTCCCATTCACCTCCTCCAGAATGGTCCATGATACAAACCCCCCCCCCCCCCCCCCCCCCCTCTATATATTCAATGGAAATTTCTTAAATTGATGATGGGGCATGATTATGGAACATTTCGCTCACATATATAATGGAATTCAAGATCATGATATATATACTGCATATATTTATGGCAATGTTCCACCAAGTCCCCGGAGGTGGGAGCGAGGGGGCGAGGGAGCGCGGAGCGGCCTATGCAAAAGCTCCCTACCAATTTTCGGGAAACGTGGGGGACGATAGAGTCATAAAAATTATAAAATTCAATATTTATAATGTAACTATATTTTTGCAAGGAATGTAGATACAGTCATCATGCCATCATGAAAAGAACAATCATAAATAGTAAAATTACAAATCGATGAATGATGAATCATATAATTGAAACAAATTTAAGATTAAAAGTTCTAAAACATACATCATACAATCATGCATGTAAGTTTGTAAGTTTGTAACTACTGTAATCATTAATGTAACTACTAACAGCTGTACAATAAATAAGTTAAGATATCATATGACATATTATATCAAGATTCAAAATAGATTTTAAGCCAGAAGTTTACAACTCAGAAGTATAAAACATAAAACTTAGCATAAATAAGTTATATAAAACATGACACAAAACTAACATATGAATATCCAATGATATCATCATAATGATAAATGAGCATAAATGCTCAAGTTAATGCCCCACTAGTCTGCGTACAGCACGCACGAATATATCGGGATCCAACCATGTCCTTATCTGAATCAAAATCACTTGGATTCTCAATATGCTAAGTAGCACTCAACTTTTAACACGAAACCATAAACTAAAAAGGGGTGGTGGGGGACGTGAGGGGGGCGTGAAGGGGTGTGAGGCGTGGGGGGCGTGAAAGAGAGGGGTTTGCGGGGGGTGTGAGGGCGTGAGAGAACGTCCCTAGAAGTCCCAAGACCTAGGAGCATGAGGGGACGAATATAGACCCGCTAGGTGGGGGCGAGACCAGTGTAACTGCTGATTTATGGAGGTGGTGGAGAAAAAAGTGCTCAAATAGGGCTGAAATTTTTCACATAAGGGTACATGGACTTGACTAATGGTTTCCATTTAAAAATGATATCTAGACGGAAATAAATTAAGCATGCAAACATGCATTGAAAATCCATCTGAGTTTGCATTGTATTACTTATGATGGATTCAAATTTGGGTTTCAAAATGCCAGGTTATGGCATGATTTTGTCGAGAAACCCTTAGTTGGATTCTCATGTTGGTTTAATTTATATTTTAAGTTTGTTTTGCAGTCTTTGGGTGATAGTAACTCAAGAACTAGGTTACCAATGTGTAACAATCATATTTCAAGAATAAAGTTGTGATTTTTTTATATTATTATTATTATCTATTAGCTACGAGTATTGACACCTAATGCCTGGAATTTTGACATCTTGATAGCATGGATAATTTCGAAAATGTTTCTAATAATGTTAACATAATAACTATCATTACGTGTCTTCACTTTTGTCACCATAATAGACCTGTGATATGGACTCATCACACAACTTCATATGCTATGTCCCAACAAGTTCAAATTGGTTGAACCTACCTCATAGTGTGGTTATTAAGGACAAGTTGCTTGATATATAACTCAATAGCATAGACCACGTTGCAGTTCTAAAAAGAATCCTCAAGTGTCAAAAAAAACTTCACAATATGTTCTACTATAAAGCCTTTTGGGATACCTAAAATAATATATGTATCATTGATGACTTTTAAAGTATGACAAGATCCAAAGGGAAAGGAAATCAATGGAAGAGTGATCCACCAATGAGAACCTAGAATTTAGCATCAGATGAGTTAGAGTCTAGGAAATTGAAACCCTATAATTTTAATTAGTGATGAAAGACATCACATAGGTAATTATATTTTCATGTAGAATAATCTGTTAATTCAAATTTAAACTACATAATATGAAAGGCATACCATAAATTTTTCCACTTAAGTCCAAACAACCTATAAAAAGGGAAAACCTTCTTTTTCCATGGGAAATAATTTACCTTTCCTTTTTCAAGACAATCTAAATCACAAAAAATATGAACTATACTACACACATTCTTGGATAATGTGCAAGTGGAAAAGGAATACCCTACACAAGTGATGCACACATTTACATTTGAACACTAATAGATTTTTGTAGTTGAAATGCAATGCTTGTTTTCATTTAAATTTAGGGTTTTTAAAGCAGGGAGAAATAATGGCTGCCAAATTCATAAGCGTTTCTTTGGGAAAAATTTAAATCTTGTATTGGGTGATGAAGATAATAGAGGGTATTGAATCTTGATTCTTGACATCTAGAGAGAACCATACAACCTAACACAATCCAATAGAATTGACCAAAAAAACCCAAATAGAGTCAACCCTACTATAGGAGGAAGGGCCTGCAGTAAGAACTTACCATTTTGCAAGAGCCGAGGGTGAATGCCGAGGGCGCAAGAGCAGGGCGAACGCCGAGGGAGAATGCCGAGGGAAAATGCCGTTCTGCAAGAGTTGAGGGCAAATGCAGGCGAATGTTGTTCGGGAAGAGACGAGGGCTAATCCTGTGGCGACGTCGTTTCCGCAAGAGCTCGTGGCGACGTCGAGGGAAGCACGTCGTTCCGCAAGAGCCGAGGGCAAATGCCGAGGGCGAATGCTGTTCCGCAAGAGCGGAGGGCGAATGCGCGCGTGATATCAGATGTTAATGTAGCACACATGTACATTTGAACACTAATAGATTTTTGTAGTTGAAATGCAATGCTTGTTTTCATTTAAATGTAGGGTTTTTAAAGCAGGGAGAAATAATGGCTGCCAAATTAATAAGCATTTCTTTGGAAAAAATTTAAATCTTGTATTGGGTGATGAAGATAATAGAGGGTATTGAATCTTGATTCTTGACATCTACAGAGAACCCTACAGCCTAACACAATCCAATGGAATTGACCAAAAAAACCCAAATAGAGTCAACCCTACTATAGGAGGAAGGGCCTGCAGTAAGAACTTACTATTTTGCAAGAGCTGAGGGTGAATGTTGTTCTGCAAGAGCTGACGGCGAATACTGAGGGCGAATGCTGAGGGAAAATGTTGTTCTACAAGAACTGAGGGCGAATGTTGTTCTGCAAGAGCGGAGGGCGCATGCGCGCGTCATATCAGACGTTAATGTAGCTATTGCGCCGCATACGAAACAATAAAATCATTTTTATGTAGCGCGCATATAAGTTTCGAATTTTTATGTAGCGCGCATATAAGTTTTGTATTTTTATGTGGCGCGCATATAAGTGTCGTTATACCGACAGCGGAAAAAGCGTCGCTATTGCGACGGGTACCTAAACGTCGCACTGGCGACACCTATACATTGTGTCGCACTTGCGACGATTGGAGTCGTCTCAATAGCAACGCTTTGGGCCATAGTGTCGCAATTGCGACGTCTTCCTCCAAACGTCACAATTGTGACACTTTTCTAAGTGTCGGTATTGCGACACTTTTCTATAAACGTCGGTATAGCGACGGTTTCGGGCGGGATGGAAAAAATTTGGGGAAATTTCCGACATTTGGTCAAAAGCGTCGGAACCAAGTGTCGGAATTTCCGCCAAATGTAGTAGTGTGTGACTGCCTGGGTGCCTTGCGCACGTTCGGGCAACCTATTTGCCGTTTTCTCCCTTGTGGCATCGTTCGATCAGGCGTGCTGTGTCGCACCGTGCGAGGTCGCCCGACTGGGCACGTTTGGGTCAGGCCGTTTTGTTCGAGGGCACCTATATCATTTTTTCTAAGTTATGAACGCTCGGGTGCCTTGTGCATGTTCGAGCGGCCCGTTTGTTGTTTTCTCCCTTGTTGCATATTCGTTCGGTCAGGCGCGTCGTGTCGCGCCGTGTGAGGTCACCCGACTTGGCACGTTTGGGTCGGGTCATTTTGTTCGAGGGTGCCCATATCAGTTTGCTCCCTTGTGGCATCATTCAGGTGAGCACGCCATGTCGCTCAACTGGGCGCATTCGGTTCGGGCCGTTTTGTTCGAGGGCTCCCGTATCAGTTTTGCCAAGTTGTGACCACCCAGATGCCTTGTGCACATTCGGGCGGCCCGTTTTCGGTTTGTTCACTTGTGGCATATTCATTCGGTTTGGCACACCATGTCGCACCATGCGAGGGCGCCCGAACGGGCACGTTCAGGTCGCCTCGTTTCATTCGAGGGCGCCCGTATCAATTTTTCTAAGTAATTGTGACCCCCCGGGTGCCTTATGCACGTAATTCAGGCTGCTCGTTTGTCGTTTGCTCCATTGTGGCATCGTTCAATCGGGCGCCTAACCCATTTAACCCCCTAAACCATAAACATATAAACCCCTAAACCCTAAACCTCTAAACCCTTAATCACTAACCCTTAGACCCTTAACCCCTAACCCATTTAACCCCCTAAACCCCTAAAAGCCTAACCCATTTAACCCCATAAACCATAGCCCCATTAACTTGTAATGAACCCTAACCCCTAAAATCATTAACTGCTAAATCCACTAACCCCCTAAACCTCTAAAACCCTAACCCATTTAATCCCCTAAACCCTAGCCCCATTAACCTGTAACAACCCATAACCTCTAAAATCCTTAACTGCTAAATCCACTAACACCCTAAACCTCTAAAACCCTAACCCATTTAACCCCCTAAACCCCAATAACCAATAATCCTTCTGAATAACCAATAAAGGGTCAAGGAAATTGACCAATATGTTGTCAAGTTTTATCTTATCCATCTCTGGGGTAAGCTGCTTTTCGGCTAACTCCACTACTTTTTATGATCTCAATTTTTCCAATTGCTTCCTTCTCTCATACATTTGGTTTGATTGCAATAGACATTTTCATCAATAAATGTAAATCAATGGCTAACAAATACTATAAATTAATAAATAAATAAGACATGGCAACAAGCAACAATACTTACAAATTGTTACATTAAGGCTTCTGGTTGTAAGCATGGTTGTGGTATGTTTATGTTCAGACGAAAACTACAACTTGTAGCCCTTGATCTTCTAGGGGCTATTTACCTTGATATTAACGGTGGAGTATTCATACTCCTTTTGAACAACCAATACAGGGTCAAGGAAATTGAGCAATATGTTGTCAAGTTTTATCTTATCCATCTCTGGGGCAAGCTGCTTTTCGGCTAACTCCACTGTTTTTCATCTCAATTTTGCCAATTGCTTCCTTCTACATATGATACTTGAGCCTTTTCCTTTCTCTTCCCTTCTAATTCCATAATAGTGTCATAGTGATGCCAACCAACTTCTTTGGAAAGTCTTCCTAGCATAGTACAATACTAGGTTATGAGGGTATCTCAATTTTGCCAATTGCTTCCTTCTCTCATATGATACCTGAGCCTTTGTCTTTCTCTTCCCTTCTAATTCTATAATAGTGTCATGCATTTGGATGTTAAATACTTTCTATTTATGACGACATAGTTCCATCTGAGCATATGTGGAACCCTTTTTCATTTATTCAGTGTTTATGCTGATTCCTTCATGTGCGAGGCCATTTTGAGGGCGCCCGTATCAGTTTTGCTAAGTTGTGACCGCCTAGGTGCCTTCTGCACGTTCGGGTGGCCCGTTTGCCATTTTCTCCCTTGTGGCATCGTTCGGTCGGGCGCACCGTGTCACGCCGTGTGAGGTCACCATTTGAGGGCCCCCGCCCAAACCTGTTCGTGTCGCGTCGTTTTGTTTGAGGGCGGCCATATCAAATTTGCTAAGTTCTGACCACATGGGTGCCTTATGCATGTTCGTGTGGCTCGTTTTCTGTTTCGTTTGAGGGCACCCACCCAAACCTGTTCTGGTCGGGTCGTTTCGGTTAAGGGCGCCTGCCTAAACGCATTCAGGTCGGGTCATTTCGGTTGAGGGTGGCCGTATCAAATTTGCTAAGTTGTGACCGCATTGGTGCCTTGTGCACGTTCGTGCAGCCCGTTTGTCGTTTCATTTGAGGGTGGTTGCCCAAACTCGTTCAGGTCGGGTCGTTTCTGTTGAGGGCGCTTGCCTAAACGCAGTCGGTTCGGGTCATTTCGGTTGAGGATGCCCACCCAAATGCATTTGGGTCGGGTCATTTCGATTGAGGGTGGATGTATCAATTTTTCTAAGTTGTGACCGCATTGGTGCCTTGTGCACATTCGTGTGGCCCGTTTTCCGTTTCGTTTGAGGGCGCCCGCCCAAACCCGTTTGGGTCAGGTCGTTTTGGTTGCCACACAGAGTCTTGAATCTTGCTAAGTCACAAGTTATTGATATATTTAACACATGGGCTATTTGATATACTCTTGTTGTTATAGTGGCAACCACTAGGGTAGATCATAGGTCTTGCCCAAATTACTCCAACAAGTTACTGATTAACCATGGTTTTAAAAAATTATAAACTTTGCTAGTTGGCCTGATTTGATGATATGATTTAAAAATAAGGCTTGCATTGTCCCCCTTCTGATAAGGTTTATAGGTAGGTGCCCTCCATGAGTGGCACCCACTGGTAGGTGTATCTTTGTGTGTTTTGGCCCTTGCTAAGTCACAAGTTAGTTGTTATGTTGTGCGTTGTTGGTATTAGCTTAGTGTTTATATTGGCAACCAACCAGATACTACTGAGATAATCACAACTAGTTACAAATTCTTCTAGATTTTTTTGTCTTTTTTGAACATCTAATATTTGTTAAGTCAAGGAGCGATAGCTCGAATCATTAGAATAAGGGTTTGACACTTTCACTACCTAGATTCAAATCCCAACAAAACATTTAGCTCATTATAAAATGGCTAAAAAATAGACATTACTTGTAATTGTGTTTTTAGATGTCTCAACCTTTACTATATCGTACATTTTTTTAGATTAAATATTAATTTTCAAATTATTAACATTAGCTTAAAGGTTATAATGAACATCCACATAATCCACCTTAAAAAAAACTTTCAATATCCACTATTCCATCCTTAAATCTTACTTCGATAATCCTTACTCATTTTTTTAAATTTAATTTAAAAAATATATATAAAATATTCCTATCTAATTTTAACTTAAAAATATCAATTTTACTTTTTATTATTTTAAATATTTATTTTATTATTTTAAATAATTGGAAAAAGACAAATTTCATAATACATTTAAATTATTACATAAATAAGTGATTTTTTTCTACATAACCAAAACAATGGTCATATACATAAGGACACCTAATTATGATTATCATATGTGGGCTCCTTCGATTGGGTTAACGATACCTAATATCATATGTTGGCTCTTGATTGGGTTGAGTTTGAAGCCCCTAGGAAATCAAATAAATCATTTCCCTCTCCCTTTGACTTTGTACACAACCTTATTTATGTCGTGGTTAAAATTGGAGATTATATAATTCAAATTTGGAAAATTTGGCGCTCGTTTTTTACTCATTCGTTACTGTTCACAACCATCCATTTCGAATACCAGTTGACGAGGGCAAGATAGACAGAACGAAGAAAATGTCTCTGGTTCGCATGAAGAAGGAGTGGGGCGGCGGCAGTGGGAAAACAATGGTTGATCGTCCTACACCTTCTTCTCCAAAATAATTACCACTCCTCCACGCGAAACTCGTCACAGGTCATCACAAATTCGTGGAACTCAACGAAGGCACATCCCAGCAGAAGGAAAACAATCTCTTCTTTTATCTCTAAAACCTGGAAAGCCCTATTTCCTCCTAATCCCTAATACCTAGAAAGCCCTAAGCCCTAGTCTTTCTTAGTGTTTCCCTACTCCTTGCAACTTAGAATATGGGGGTTTATGTATAGTATATCTGCTGGCAGGGATGGTTTTTTTCCATTCATACTTCCTTATGTTCTGCTAGAGAAGACCATGGATGATTTACTAGGTTTTCAAAGGGATTAAGATTTAGCAGGTGAGTTTTCAAAAATGGGGTATTTGCTTAATTATCTCAGTAATTATTTTAACAATGTCTGTTTTGCTTTCTTCTATTATATGTTGTATATATTCGATACTTTATAATATTTTATTTTTTTGTTCTGGGTACAGCTTCTATATTCTGGTGGGGGTTTAACATCTGGTGATATTGGTAGGTTGGGAGGCTCCCTTGGGTCAAGGTTGGGAGGCAGTGGAGGTTATGGAGGATTGTCAGGTTTGTCCCTTCCTGACTCTGTTTTAATGGGTCAGAGGTCAGGAATTGGAAGTGTAGATCCTAGACTTGGGGGGAAGTTAGGGAGCCTAGGATTGGGCTATCAAAGGTAAGAGCTGCAGGGATTGAGAGAACCTTTAAGAAGGCCCGAAGATCACCTTCCGCCTAACGCATCGAACACCCTCTTTGTTGAGGGTCTTCCAGCTAATTGTACTCACAGGGAAGCTGCACGTATCCTTGTGGGTTTTGGGTAGTCTAGTATTATATGTTTTTTTTTGTAGTTTGCCATGTATGCTTCTGGCATGTGTTTTTTGGTAGGTTTTGCGT
Source organism: Pinus albicaulis (assembly GCA_034641835.2). Taxonomy (NCBI): domain Eukaryota; kingdom Viridiplantae; phylum Streptophyta; class Pinopsida; order Pinales; family Pinaceae; genus Pinus; species Pinus albicaulis. The sequence continues at coordinate 135,170,801 of CM076574.1, read as the reverse complement.
TGTTATTTGTTTATGTATATTCTGTATTGTGTTTTTTCTTAACCTAAGAGAAATTTTCTGTTATGTATGGTTGTTCTATTATGCTTTTAGGTAGGCTTTCAGTTGTGTAGAGTGTCTTGATTTTTATCTAGTCATGCATGTATGCTTGTCCTTTAGAGTTTTTTTTCTTAACCTGACAACAGAAATTTTCCGTCCATTCATTGGTTTCAAAGAAGTTTGACTAGTACAAAAGGAGCCAAGATGTGTAAGCAAAGTCTAAATTTTGAGTATTCATTGATAAATTAAGCTTAAAATGATAGCTTGGATCTTAATTTATTTGTCAAGTTTTTATAAATGCGTGTTTGCTATTGAAGCAGAGTATATTTTGTTTTAGAAACTCAAATTATTTTAACGAGGTCTAATGAAATTTTGGCGATCTTGTGAGCTTTGCAGCTTGGTGGAGAACCTCTAGTGTTATGTTTTGTTGATTTTTCTGATGCAAGATGTGCCGCAATTGCCTTAAAATTGATGTTGGTTGCACAAGGATTCGTTCCTGTTTTACTGTCAAATTTTCTCTTTATGGTAGCCTTCTCTTACTACCATTACTTGAACTTTCTAGGCTATGATGGTAAGTTTCTTTTGATAAAAGTTATTAGATCTGAACTGAATTAAGGTTCCATTTTATAAGTTGTTTCTATACGTTTATCTTTAATACTTCAGATATTTCTATGCATGTGCTACAGTGTTACCCTTCTTGGACAAGAAAACATTTTTCCTCTACCCTATTGGCTTTATTATTATTCTCTTTCCATTATGTAAGTGATTCAGAGAGCCTGCAAATGTATATTTCTTTCAGTCTTTTCAAATTTGGTTTTGAACTTTCAAGTTTTTTGTTCTGCTAACTATACAATGTTTGTTATGTGTTATTTTTTCGATCTAACATGAACAATATATGTTTGTGCATTGTATGTTTAGTGGTACTTGCTAGCTTCAATCCTACACAATATGTTTTGAGTTTCTACTATGGCTAGAAGCGTTCAAAGGGAACCATTTTTATAAATCACCACTACCTGGGCTGGAATTGTAGTTGATATGGGAACGACCAATGGGTGGTATGAAAATTTAGCCACGTGTAGCTCTTTGTAAAGGTGCTAATTTGCATCTCAATCACCTGCAGTAGTTAGCAGAATTGTGTATAAACCGAATGGATACTTGGTAGTTTTCTGAGTTTTGTTTTGCATTTTGCTGGAGTCTATTCTTGTAAATTAATAGATTATTTTTTCCATCTTCTGTGGCAAGCTCTCTCTTTCTCTGACCTGCCATTTTCTGCCTTTTTCATTACTGAATTTCATGTGAAAATTCTCAAGTCGATTGAACAAAAATGGATGTGGATTTGCTAGTGAAATCAACAATTGGAAGACATTTAACTTTCTATCGAGATCCATTTTAAACATTAACGAAATGTGATTTACAGATGATACCCTGTGTTTAATTTTTTTTTTAAATTGTTTGGCAGCATTTCCAGTCCAAAAACACTGGACATGATCCAGAAGCTTAAGAACCAAATTTTTTGAATCCATATACATCAGCCATTGAGTTTTGTAGATTGTGAGAAAGAAATATAGTGTAGCTGATGTTGGACAGTTAGGGCCCAACAGAGAGTGAATATGGAGTCTGAAATAGCATATGAGGATATCCAAAACTATGATAGTAGAGTGTTTATAAACATTTTCATCAGCTACTGCATTAAAGAGTCCAGCTAACATAACCGTCATTAAACAAATTACAAAGCACTCTTCCAACTAGCCAGTGAATATGACCTAGGGAATCTCAGAAAAGATGTCATCAAGTTTACAGCTGATAAAAAATATCACCATGGTTGTGCATTTCATGGTTGATATGTTGTACATGTGGTTTGCATCCAGTTGCATGCCTCAGGAGATTATAAAGTATGAAATTTAAACAATAGGGATGACAATGTTATATTCTATATTTCCATTTTAAACACTAACGAAATGTGATATACAGATGATACCTCGTGTTTATTTATTTTTTAAAATTGTTTGGTAGCCATTCCAGTCCAAAAACACTGTGGACATGATCTAGAAGCTTAAGAACCAAATTTGTTGAATCCACATACATCAGCCATTTAGTTTTTGTAGATTGCGACAAAGAAATATAGTGTAGCTGATGTTGGACAGTTAGGGCTCAACAGAGAGTGAATATGGAGTCTAAAATAGCATATGAGGATATCCAAAACTATGACAGTAGAGTATTTATAAACCTTTTCATTAGCTAGTGCATTAAAGAATCCAGCTAACATAACCATTATTAAACAAATTACAAAGCACTCTTCCAACTAGCCAGTGAATATGACCTAGCGAATCTCAGAAAAGATGTCATCAAGTTTACAACTGATCAAAAATACCACCATGGTTGTGCATTGCATGGTTGATATGTTGTACATGTGGTTTGCGTCCAGTTGCTTGCTTCAGGAGATTATAAAGTATGAAATTTAAACAACAAGGATGACAAAGTTATATTCTATATTTCCATATTAAACACTAACGAAATGTGATATACAGATGATACTGATTGCAGATAGTGTTTCATTATACTCAAAGGGCCTCTAACAGTCATCAACCTTAGTAACAATATTCTTCGTTAGAAATTTCAATATGAAACCGCCTAACTTTCTGACATCACAACTATCAAGTCAATTTGTTATGACTTTAGCTTCATTTCTTGCAAATACTAGAGAATTAAAAAAAAAACGTTACTCATATTTAATTGTCTCTAAGTAATCGACTGTGAAATTTATGTTAAAGAAACTCTGCACATAATGCAATTGCAGTATACAAATCTCAAAATTGGAAGATTGCATTACCTACAAGGACTGGAATTACCTTGGCACACTGTAAAACAAAAGTAGGCAATAAATCAGAAACTGTTTAATTTATTGCGTCCAGTTGCTTGCTTCAGGAGATTATAAAGTATGAAATTTAAACAATAGGGATGACAAAGTTATATTCTATATTTCCATTTTAAAAACTAACTAAATGTGATATACAGATGATACCGATTGCAGATAGTGTTTCATTGTACTCAAAGGGCCTCTAACAATCTTCAACCTTAGTAACAGTATTCTTCGTTAGAAATTTCAGTATGAAACCGCCTAAATTTCTGACATCACAACTATCAAGTCAATTTCTTATGACTTTAGCTTCATTTCTTGCAAATACTAGAGAATTTAAAAAAAAAAAAAATACTCATATTTAATTGTATCTAAGTAATCGACCATGAAATTTATGTTAAAGAAACTCAACACAGAATGAAATTGCAGTATAAAAATCTCAAATTGGAAGATTGCATTACCTACAAGGACTGGAATCAGCTTAGCACACTGTAAAACAAAATTAGGCAGTAAATCAACAGCTGTTTATTTTTATTTTTTATTTTTTATCAAAGCGTCAGAAGACCGACGCCTTAAAAGCGTCGGAAGCGCGACACCTTCAAAGCATCGGTAGAGCTACACCTACAAATCATCGGTAGAGCGACACATTCAAAGCGTTGGAAGAGCGACACTTTCAACCCGTCGGTAGAGCGACACCTACAAAGTGTCGGTAGAGCGACACCTTCAAAGCGTTAGTTTTGCGACGCTTTAAAAGCGTGGTTAGCCATAGAGTCGGTATTGTGACAGTTTACGAACGTCAGAAGAGCGACAGTTTACAAACGTCGGAAGAGCGATGTTCAAAACGTCGGACCGCATGTCATCAGAATTGCGACAGTTTACACACTTCAGAAGAGCAACGGTTTTGAAAACGTCGGAAGAGCGACGGTTGTTTGGAAACGTCGGAAAAAGTGTCGGTATTGAGACACTTTGGCAAAGCATTGGAATTACGACGTAATGGCTAACCATGTTTTGTCCGGCCTCGAAATGTCGCTCTTGCAATGACTATGTGTCGGAATAGCGACGAAGTGGCCGTCGGAAATTGGTCCAAATTGTCTAGTGTGTGTAGCACTTGATTATTAATAAATTTGAGAGTTAGAATTTTTTCAATTTTTAATATGGATAATCAAATGTATATATGTAAAGAAATATATACTAATATTCTATGAACATTTTAATGAGAAAATGTGAATCATAGATAAAATATTTCAATGTCAACTTTGTATATTATATAAAATGATTTTTTTTTTAAATCAAAATATTCTATTAGTGTTTTGCACCAGCATATATCATATTAAGTCCATATCTACCTAGAGATCTCTCACCATGCCGACATTTTCTAAAGTTTTAGATTCATAAAAAGTCAAAATATTGTAAGGTTCATGTATATTATACAAAACTAATAAAAATAAAAATAAAAAACTTTTAGTTAAAACATTTTATTAGCATTAATGTAAGAATATGAATCATAAATAAAATATTTCAATATACTAAAATTAGATAAAACAAATATTTATTTAAAAACCACTTTTAATTATAACTCATAATGAGACAAACACACTTCAAATGTAACTTTTTGTAAATTGATATGAAATGAAAAAGAAATATGAGTTTTCCTTTTCCTCTGCATCTCTTCTATCTTACGTATTTACTTCCCACACTATGCATTCTCGATTCTTACGACCACTCCATTCCATGGAAACTGAGAGGAGTATTCTTGAAAAAAACAATTCCAAGTCAAAGTGGCACATAACCCGCGAGAGCACCTTCCAAGGTCTTTCCTACATCCCAACTATTTTTCAAAACCATTTTATTATTGTTGCAACTGTTATTTTTAATTGAATTGAATTGAATTATTTTTAATGATGTCCATGAAGCCTCAAGGTCTAAGGCACCACCCACTATCACTTGGTCGATATTCGGATATTTTTCTATGCTAATTCTGCTATTATTGATCTTGAGTAAGAAATTTGTTGTTTTGTGAAGTCTTGTCTCCTCAAAATTCTCATTGTGATTGTTCACCATTAGGTTGTTATCAAACTGACACCATTAGGTTGTTATCAAACTGACGACGAATAAATTCATACACCGGACATTCTTTGATAAAATGTCATTATGTTTCTACCACCCCTCTGCTGCAAAAAATGCAAGTTCATTCTTCCCAATCTTCTTTAGGGACCACCCATCTACAAGTTTCACATCTTAGATGATGGGAGCTAGTCCTCAGCTGTGAAATTAAAATTTTAACTTTTCCCTTGATTGAGGAACTCAAATACTGTAAGAGCCTTCCTACATCCCAACTATTTTTCAAAACTCTCTTATTATTTTTGCAACTGTTATTTTGAATTGAATTGAATGATTTTTAATGATTTCCACGAGACCTTGCAGTCTAAGGGACTACCCACTATCACTTGATCCATATTCATATTTTTTTTCTATGCTAATTTTGTTGTTATTGATCATGAGTAAGAAATTTGTTGTATTGTGAAGTCTTGTCTCCTTAAAAATCTCACTGAGATTGTTCCCCTTAAGTTTTTTATCAAAATTACAATGAATAACTTCATACACTGCAAATTCTTTGATAAAATTTCATTATGTCTCTACCGCCCCTCTGCTGCAAAAAATGCAAGTGTGTTCTCCCCAATATTCTTTAGAGACCACCCATCTACGATTTTCACATCTTAGATGATGGGAGCTAGTCCTCAGCTATGAAATTAAAATTTTATCTTTTCCCTTGATTAGCGAACTCAAATACTCTTTATCGTCATGTTTCCACATTGGGTTAAATTCTTTGGCATAATATGCTCTTTTTTTTTGCCTACCTGTTTTGTCTACATGGCGATCCTAAATTTTTCTAGCACCCACCTTTTTATCTCCTCCTTAACATGAGGGAAGTCATGCATATTTATGTCCCATTTGTCCAACCAGTTTCTGTTTTGGTTCATCCATGTCTTTTTTCGGTGATTTATCTCTTCTTCAACAACCAATTTAGGCCACCTGTGCTTATCCATATTTTCAACCTTATTCGGGTAACTTAGACAATGAATGATCGTTTAAGCCTCAATTAGAAACATAGCAGCCTCAAATAAAAGGATATCATATGGGACTATTGATTTTACTTTGAGGCTACTTGCAATTAGGTGCTTTTGAATTCTTTGTATTTGTCTCCATTCGTGGCTTGACATGTTGAACCCATATATTTCGCAACCATACAAGATAATTTGCACCACTAATAGACCAAAGAGGGTTCTCTTAGTCTTCCAATCCCATAGTTCTACTTTCCCACACCTGTTCTGAAGAAGGTACAAAGATTTCTACCATCCTTAGATACTCTTTGATCTACATGTCTCCCGAATAAGCCTATAGTGGAAATCAATTCCTAAATACTTATACTCATCTACAACCTCCAGGGGGTTTCTCTCAAAAAGAAAAGTACCATGTTTTTTCTTTCTTTTCAAAGATAAAATTATGACTTTAGTTTTATTGGTATTTACTTGCATTCACACATCTTGACAAAAGAGTTCGGGAGATGTCAATTGTTCTCTCAAACCTAGTGCAGATTTAAAGATAAGAATAAGGTCATCTACATATAAAAGTAGTTTCACCACTTATCTTTCCAACCGGATGCATTGTCCTTAGGTATTGCTTATCCACTCTTCAAGCTTATCAATATATAAACCAAACAATGTGGGGAAAAGAAGGCATCCCTTTTTGACTCATATGTCATTGCCAAAGCATTCCAACATGCCTTCCTTTGTTCTTATTTTGGCTCTAACCCACTCATAAAGCTTATGAACAACTACCCTATATTTTTTTGGGACCCCTAGTTCTTCCATTCTATGGCATAACTTATCTCTAAGGACAATATTAAAGGATTTTTTGAAGTCAACAAAGCAACAAAATTCTTCATCACCTTGGTTGTCCCAAACATTTTCAATGAAGTGTATTAGAGTGATGCAATGATCAATGGTAGAATTCTTAGGCTTGAAGCCAACCTTTCCCTTTGCTCTTTTTCCTTCTTTTTCTACCCATTTGCTGATTTTGTACCCTAGCATTCTCCCATTTTTTTTCCAAGAAGAGGGTTGATCATAATAGTACGATAGTTAGAAGGTTATTGATGTCCCCGATTTTGTGAAGAGGTATAACAACACTAGCTTTCCACTCAACTGAAAAGCTATCTTTATTGACTATGTTAAATATCTCCTTGATGTGTGGATCTAGAAGCTTCATTCCCCATTTTTTTTTTTTAAATCCTGTAAAGTGTCAATATTTTGTGCTTTACCATTTTCCAATTTATTTACACCTTGTTAAATATCTACAACCGAAAATAACTTTGTTGAGGAGATAATGACGGGAGGCTTACTTTTCTCATTTGTGCACTCATATAGAAGTTTTTCATAGTCTAACAACTGGGCCTATGTGATATTATTTTCTATTTTATTTTTATTTTGTTGTAATTACTTCAAAAACCTTTGGGATTATGTTTTCCCAAAGAAATTAATTTTTTCCTTTTAGAAATCACATAATTTACTTATTTATTTATTTATCAATTGATTATATATAATCTTGTTTTCTTTGCTTGAATTTTCTTTGAGGGATGTTTTCTTATCCTTGCACTCCTTATCATTCCAAGGATTAGGTGGGAGATTATTTGATATCTTCTTCAAAGGCATATATCTCTTATATACCTTTAAAGCTATGTGTATTAAGGGGATCAACATACTATTGCAAATATGTTGTATACCTCTTCTATTATCCATGTAACCCCTATTGTTGTTTTTGGCCAACTAGAGGCGTTATTTAAGAACATCTCTTAAGGTCTATTGATTTTCCTAGTTTAAGATAATTCTCCCACGTTCATAAACTCTCTTATGTGTGTGCGTTGTGAATGTCCCCCATTTCGATCTTTTGTATTTATACCAAGCTTAATAAGAAGAGGAAAATGGTCAATGTCTAGCTCTAGAGGGAAACCCTCAATACTAAAGTTCAACAAATTGGAAATAAACCTTTGAGAGGAAATAGCATAGTGTACTATGCTTTGCTCATTGTATGTTTTACAAGTGATACTATTAGACTTCGACCGATTTTTCACACCATTACATATAACCGTGTCATTTAGGCTACAAATGCCTAATAGTTCTACTTCAAAGTGTGAAACCTTCCCTTTCCCATCTTGTGATGTCCTCCTTCAAGGGTGCTCTTCATTCTCTCTAAGCCATAATAGATTTTTATCCTCTCCCATATCATTGCCCAACTAAATATATTGGTTGTTTGCTATTCTAGCATTAAAATCATGAATTAGGAATATTTCTCCCTTAGTGATAAAGTTTGAAATATCCTTTTTTAACGTTGGATAGGGGTCTTCACTATGTAGGTTCCTTTTTTGGTAGATTTTTGAGCTTTTTGGAGCAACATAACAAACAACCAGACTTATCATTGTATCCATATCTATTATTTTCAGCCATATAAATTATTTATTTGGGTATTCTTTCTCCAATTTTATAATCCTGGTCCACATTCCTTTTATTATGAGTGTTATTCCTCCATGTCCTTTAACTAATTTAGTTTCTTCGTTCTAAATATAGATTTTAATGTATCTTTCAAATTCTGGAACTCTACATCCATTATCATGTTCATGTGTTTCCATATGGAAAATAATGTCTTTGCCCTCAGCTATGGGTTGCAACCTCATTCCCCTTATCCATGGATAGCCTCTGCAATTCTAGCTTACCATGTCTAGGTAATTTGTGGGGACCTGAATCCCTATTTCTTGTGTGTTAATCTATGAGTGACTTGGGCTTTCCCGGCTTTCAACCATGTCCACTTTCTTGCCTCTCTTGTTGATTTTAATTTCTCCCATTCTTTCCTCCTTTCTTCTTGTCGAGCGAATGTTAAGTCTTCATCTAAGTAGACACATTAGGGGAAATTTTGAGGTCTAAATTGGGCCTCCTAAGGAAATTATAAAATAATAATGGAAATAATAAAATAAGATTTGATTACATCATCAAATTTTAGAGGGAAAAATAGAAAACTACTTTTTCAACTCGTATTTTCAACTTATCTCCCAAAGTTTTTACTCAAATTTTGAGCGGGAGTACTCGTTTGATGCACAATTTAATTCCTCATCCAAGGAGTACCCATGTTGAATACTTTTTTGTTAGAGCAATCAGTGCGCAGCAAACTAAAAGACAACAACAGCAAATAAACCATACACAGAAGACACAGAGTTTAACGTGGTTCACCCAACCATTCTGGGCTACGTCCACCAAACATATGCATCGGCAATCTTTATTATCAAACAGAGATTACAAGATAATCAATTTCCTCACAAACTCTCACACCCTTCCCAATCCGTATGGACATCCGTTTTATAGCTAAGAGAATCTAACTACCTCATAAATCCTCTTACAAAGAAATATAGGATGCATTAACTCTCTCCCAACAAAATAGAGCTAATATAGCAACACAATCTGATTGTTGTCACCTACCGAGATTTTTGCCTATTTTATTAAAACCAAAAATCTCAACAATCTCCACCTTGACAACAATTAGCTCCGATGCCCCGTTTCTTTATTATTTATTTTTTCTCGCAAGCCAAGAGAAGCCAAACACCAACGCAGCCTTCTCTAACAAAACCGGTTTCCTGAACATGTCCGCACGCTTTTCCTTTGTATGCACCTTTTCAAGAGAGACTCCCCCTTTCAAAGGATAACCTATCTTACAAAAATGGTACTTTATTGGTATATGCTTTGATTTACTATGATAGGCCGTATTCTTAGGCCAAATGTATTGCACTTTGACTATCACAAAGTAACTTGATGTTGTCCCGTAACCTACCAAACTCACCAAGCAAACCTTTCAGCCAAACCGCCTCTTTGCAGGCATGCGAAGCGACAATGTATTCCCGCTTCGTAGTGGATAAAGCAACAATGTTTTGTAGCTTTGACATCCAGACTAATAGCTCCACCCGCAAGAGTAAAGACATACCCCCGAAGTTGACCTTCTCTATCCAAATCACCCGCAAAATCGAATCAACATACCCACAAACAAATTCACTCACTCTTATTGTAAGTGATACAATAACTACTTGTGCCTCTCAAATACCGAAGCACCCATTTCTACCGCTGACTCGTAGTTCTTTACCCGGATTTGCCATATACCCGCTCGACAACTCCAACCGCATGTGAAATATCCGGATCGAGTACAAACCATCGCATACATCAAACATCCTACTACATTAGCATATGGAATTCGAGACATATAATCCTTTTCTTCATCTCAGTATTAGGACATAAACTAGAAGAAAGCTTAAAATGGGAAGCTAAAGGGACCGACACAAGCTTCACATTGTTCATACCAAACCTCAAAAGTATTTTCTCAATATACTTCAGTTGTGATAGCCACTGCCTTACCATTGCTCCCCGTCGTCTCTCGAAAATCTCCATGCCCAAAATCTGCTCTTGTCGCTCCTAGATCTTTCATATCAAATGTCCTTGCCATCCGAGTCTTTAACCTAGGTTGATTTCTTCAATGCTTTTGGTTGCTAAAAGCATATCGTCAACATAGCAACACTAAGATAATGAACATGCCATTACTTAACCGCTTAAAGTATACACAATGATCATATTCACTTCTTATATATTTTTGACTCAACATGAAAGAATCAAATTTCTTGTACCATTGTTGAGGCGATCGCTCTGTACTCATACAATGACTTCTTGAGCCTCGCTGACAAATTTCTTATTGCGATGTCGAACAAACCCTTCCTGTTGTTCCATATAAATTTCCTCATCTAAATCTCCATGTAAAAATGCAGACTCTTAACATCTAGTTGTCGTAATTCTAAATCAAGCAAAGCAACTAACGCTAACACAATTCTAATTGAAACTATTTTAACAATCGGGTGAAAATATCTCATGAAAGTCAATGCCCGCTTTCCCGAGAAAACCCTTGCAACCAAATCTGCCAGTATTCGTCCTCCGTATCATCTCACACCCCCATTTCACCTTGAAAACCCATTTACATCCCGCAGCTTTCTCGCTCTTTGGAAGTTCAACCAGATCCCATGTGCCATTCTTACCTAAGGCCATCATTTCTTCCTTCATGGTTGCTTTCCATTTGTCACTCTTTGAACCTTCTACAGACTCTTCGATAACACAAAGGTTCATCATCGTTAGCGCCAAAGCAACCGAAGTAACATAATCATCATACCTTCTAGGAGGGCGTTTGATTCTTGTAGACCTCCTTAAGGATGTTTCGCGTGCTTCCACAATTGGTCGACTACCATCCGTAGGAACTTATTCATGATCACCATCTCGAGACCCGTTCATGACCTACATCCGAACCCCTGTTCATAATCTGATTCTCGAAAACCCGTTCATGACTAGAATCCGAACTATGGTCATCATGACTATCATTAGAAGTGTCAGTCAACCGAATGTGCTGAAAATCGATACATCATCCCTGTTTCAATTTATTATCTACATCTAACCGTACAAGAGAGGATTCATCAAACTTTACATCTCCGTTGATGATGATTTTGCGGGTAGTAGGATCCCACAATCTAAATCCCTTTGTTCCATCACCATACCCAACAAAGATATACCTTTTTGATTTTGGATCTAATTTAGTTCATTTCGATGTTTAGGCACTAGAGCATATGCATCACAACCAAACACTCGAGTTTAGAATAATCACAAGGGTGACCTTTCCATACCTCTTGAGGAATCTTGCAACCTATCGCTATCGATGGTGACCGATTTATCACATAACAAGTTGTAGCCACCGCTTCGTCCCACAACTCCTTCTCGCAAACCAAAGATTACTCTCAAAGATACTCCTCTGCTCTCTCCAAAAGAGTCTTATTCATGCGTTCAACAACTCCATTTTGTTGAGGAGTATAAACAAGTGGGTCTTATGTCTCTCGATCCTCGCATCCTCGCAATAGTTTTCAAACTCCTTGAAGTAAACTCACCACCATTGTCGCTTCTAAACATTTTATAGTTCTACCGATGGATGTTTTCTACCAATGCTCTAAACCGCTTTGAAAACTCGTAAAAACATCGACTTCCTTTTCAACATGTAGACCCACACTTTCCTAGAAAAGTCATCAATAAATGATACAAAATACGACAAGCCACCATACGAGGTTGTAGGTGCTCGGGACCCCAAACATCCGAATGGATATAATCAAGTATTCCTTTACTAGTATGTTTGCCTGCTTTTAAACTTTTGCTTACTTTGTTTGCCAAACGAGACAATGTTTACGTAAATCTAACTTTCCGTGACTTTTAGATTAGGAAGTAATTTGCGATCAACTAAAATCTTTAACCTCTTTCGCTCATATGGCCCTAACCTTTGATGCCATAGAGCGAATGGAACTACCGTCATGTTCGTACACCGTAGACACATGATCTCGACCCTCGTTCTTCCTTCTAACTCGAAACAGCATTTCCTACTTTCTTAGCTTTCATTACTAGTAAAATACCTTTGTAAATTTTCATTACTCCACCTTGAATTACGCTTTATATCCATTTGTGTCAAGTGCTCCTAGTGAAATTAGATTTTTCCCTTAAATCTGGTACATGTCTTACATCGCTTAACATTTTAGTTGTCCCATCAAACATTTGCAAGTTGTATACTCCCTATTCCCACAATATTAGATGTGACATCATTACCCATGTACACAACTCCATCATCAACCGATCTATACGTCTTAAACCATTCTCTATGAATACACATGTGGTTTGATGCACCTGAATCTAACAACCAATGTTGATCATGATTTGACAAATTAACTGATAACACTTCGTCGCTCATACCCCGAACCGGATGCTCGAACTCAGATCTCTGCTCGTGTTTGCTTCCTTCTTCTCTCGTCGATGAAGCTTCTTTAGAAGATTGTTGTTACTCCAAAGCAATCCTTCTTCAAATGCCCCGATTTGCCACAAAACCAAGACTTTACTTTACTCTTCTTCCTTTCGACTTTGAACGCGAATCGCAGCTTACCGTGAGCGTCTTTTCTAGAACGACACTTCTAGCCATCATTGCCTCCCGATGTAGAGGTGTCGACATTCGACCGCTCCTTGTCTCCTCGACAACAAAGCTCCAACGACATCATCAAATTCAATGGTTTCGATGAACTAAGACTTATAGAAGTAACAAAATGATCCCATGACTCGGGCAACGAGCACAATAAAGTTATAGCTTTATCCTCGGATTCAAATTTTACTTCTATACTTTCTAATTGCACCAATAGAGTATTAAAAACATTCAAATGATCAAGTAATCAATGTACCTTCCTTCATTCGCAAACCGTATAGCCGCCGCTTCAGAGAATTCGATTTGTCAAGGATTTCGTCATGTAGAGCTTCTAAAGCTTCGACCACAAAGTGCCCCAAAGTACGCTTTTCCCGACACGATATTAAACAACACATCATCCGCCAAACATAGCCGAATGGCACTCACCGCTCTTTCATCCATCTCGGCCCACTCATTATCTCGTGATGTTGTATGGCTCGTTTGGATTTGCCCAACAACGCCTTAGCCACGCCTTGTTGTACCAGCAGATCATGCATCTTTACCTTCCAGATCTCGAAATTGTTTTTGCCATTAAACTTCTCGATTTCAAAACGGGCACTCTGAGTTTTCGCCATCTTGTTTAAAACAAACAATCTCCAAATCCAACTTTTAAATAAAAAAAAAAGTTAATATATAAAAAAAAATGTCTATGCCTTACTGTACCAAATCCCTTTGCTGTTTGAATTGCAAATTACAATTTAAAAAACGAGCGACTATCCTCTGTGGATCCGCGCTAATTAGGAAATTGGCGCACTGGCGCACTTAATACAGCCTTATCCGCGCCTTTCTAATTATTGGCGCTACTGTGTTATAATAACCTGTGCCAATCAAAAAAACTTAGAACAAAAAAATACGCACTCATTAGTTTTACCATAGTCCGCGCCGCTCATCAGTGTTCCTGCGTGTTCTGGCAATCAACACGCACCAGCATTCTACACAATACGCATCTTGCATTAGCACGCAGGTCCACGGAAAAGTTTAATCCCACCATTCAACACTGTCACTTAAGATTCCCACGCAGCAATCGTTTACCGATATGGTTTGCCCAACGTTGTTGCAACGCTGTTTAAACCTCCCACACAGCAATCGTATATTTGGTGGTGTGTGAACGGACTTAGTACAGCAGGCCCAGCTCTATGTACAAACTTAATCGTTTTAATGTGTTCACACATTCAAATCAACTTCCTACTCAGCATCACCAGACCAAACCACCGCCACGACTGGTCCATTCAGCGCGCAGGTAAATTGGTAAACGCAGCACCAAGCAACTCCACCGCTGCGCCACGCCTCCAACATGCTCTGATACCACTTGTTAGAGCAATCAGTGCGCAGCAAACTAAAAGACAACAACAGCAAATAAACCATACACAGAAGACACAGAGTTTAACGTGGTTCACCCAACCATTCTGGGCTACGTCCACCAAACATAGTGATCGGCAATCTTTATTATCAAACAGGAGATTACAAGATAATCAATTTCCTCACAAACTCTCACACCCTTCCCAATCCGTATGGACATCTGTTTTATAGCTAAGAGAATCTAACTGCCTCATAAATCCTCTTACAGCAAATATAGGATGCATTAACTCTCTCCCAACAAAATAGAGCTAATATAGCAACACAATCTGATTGTTGTCACCTACTGAGATTTTTGCCTATTTTATTAAAACCAAAAATCTCAACATTTTGATGGACCGTGCTACACGAAAAATGAGAAATACATGAAAAAAGTGTTTGCAATCACGATGTTTTATGTAATTCTCATTTCTCGTGTAGCGCGGCCCATCAAAAGTATGAAACATGGGTACTCCTTGGATGGGGAATTAAATTTTGCATCCAACGAGAACTCCCACTCAAAATTTGAGTAAAAAAATTGGGAGATAAGTTGAAAATACGAGTTGAAAAAGTAGTTTTATTATTTTATTACTTTTAAAATCTTTTTACCTTTTTACTTAAAAAATGATGAATCATCCCCTATGGTTGACATCATCTGTAGAAATTTGCTGAATAATGATTAATTATCCACCAAGACTATCCTGGTCACATACTATTTGAACTTCATACACAACACATAATCTCTTCCACTCAGATCAACTCAGATCATCACACATGCGCAAATAAAATCAAGCGATAACACATCAAATCATCATACACATTAACACAGTATGTATGGGGAAAGCTTATAGCTGAAAACCCCGCAGCTATTGTGTATATTATAATGGAGAAATCAAGTAACTAACTCAGTACAATACTCCTCACAAGTACTCAGTACTTTCTCATACAGTTACTCACAATCTAGCTCAGTTTTGAACAGGTTACTGGTTCAAAACTCACCGCCAATTGCCTAGCCTCTATTGCGTGTTTCAATGCTATGGGATGGCCTCTTTATATAGATAAACCACCAAATCAATCGCACAATCATGCAATCAATCGCACAATCCTCCTCATGGGCTTACTCCATGCTTCTGTGTGTGTTGCAAATAGCAACAGTATAGTCACAACTGATAGCTAACTCCACCCTTTCATCTACCTCTTTCACTGGTCTCCACTGAACTGATCATGCACTGTAGTGAACCGATGTGTTCTTGAGTTGAATAATGAGTTACTAATTAATGAATTAAATAATATTTAATTCACTCCACTCATAACTAATTGATTAGCTAGTTAAACTAATCTCAACCAGCTCAACTAAAATAAACAGAACACAACTCCACTAGCTGTCTCATTAACTCCACCAAACTTCTGCCACTGAAGTCCTAACTGAAGTCAACCATGCATGATGCCATCAAACCCTTGGGAATAGCGTAATTCCTCTGTCAGATGCATGAGCCACTTCTGTAGCTCGAATTGAAGTGCTCCAAGAGAGTAAACTGTTGTTTATAGTCTAAATATTATTAAGGGTAAATAATATTTGACTTCCCTGTTTTAAGGAGAGGCAGTCTAAAAATAGACTTCGACCTCTTTGACCTCAAAAATAGAGTCTCATCTATTTTTACCAACATGACACATACTTCAAGAATCTCAAACCGGAATCCCCGAACCATGCTCCATATGTCTAAAAATAGACATAGTCTAAAAATAGATTTTGCGCCAGAATTTGCCTGCGGGCCCACTTAGTGAAGGCGACTTCATTTCACTAAGCTCCATCATCTTGCCGCATTTTCAACACTCCCTCTCAGCAAGATATGGATTATCTGCAACCCCTATCCTGCCTCTGTGGAATTCGAACTTGCTCCTGGTGAGCGCCTTTGTCAGGATGTCGGCATCCTGATCCTCCATGGGAACATATGAAAGCATCATGATTCTCCGCTGAACACAATCTCTGATACGATGGTACCTGATGTCGATATGTTTGGACCTATCATGAAATACTGGATTAGCCGAGATTTTAATGCAACTCTGGTTATCACAGTAGATCACTGTAGGCTCCAAATGCAACCTGAACAATCCTGCGAGGATCTTCCTCATCCAAATAGCCTCGCATGCAACCAAGCTAGCTGCCATGTACTCGGCCTCTGCTGAACTGAGTGCCACGGATCTCTGCTTCCTGCTGTACCAGGAAACTGCTGTCAACCCAATGCTGAAAACTCCTCCAGAAGTGCTCTTCCGGTCCGTTGGACTCCCTGCCCAATCTGCATCAGTGAATCCAAAAAGCTTCGCTCCATCCTCCTGTCTGTACCATAGACCATATCCCGATGTGCCTCTAATATAGCGCAATACATGCTTGCCTGCCTTCCAAAAGAGCTTGGTATGCTTAACCATAGCTTGCGAAAGCTGGTTAACTGCATAGCATATATCGGGTCGTGTATTGACCAGATACATAAGCGACCCCACCAACTGTCGATAGACAGTGGCATCCACTACCTCCGCTCAAGTAGCATCCTCCTTCCTCCAACCACCAGGAAGAGGAGTGTCAACAGGCTTGCAGCCTTGCATGTTGAACCTCTCCAGAATCTCCCGAGCATACTTGCCCCGAGAAACAAACAGTCCTCCACTGCGCTGCCAAATCTCCAATCCCAGGAAATAATGAAGGATGCCCAGGTCCTTCATCTCAAACTCTCGTGCAAGATCCTCCTTGCATGAAAGTATCAATTGCTCATCGCCAGTCAAAATCAGATCATCTACATACAGTACGATGATCAACAGCTTCCCCTCCACCACAATCTGGTACAGGTTAGGATCCGCCTCACTCTTGGAGAATCCAAGCCCGGTGAAGTAGCTGTCTATTTGAGTGTACCAAGCACGAGGTGCTTGCTTCAGCCCGTACAGTGCTCTCTTGAGTCGGCACACATGCGACTCACTGCTGAAGATCTCAAAACCTTCAGGCTGCTCTATGTACACCTCCTCCTCAATAACTCCATTGAGGAACGCAGTCTTCACATCCATCCGATGAATGTGCCACCCCATCTGCGCTGAGAGAGCAAGGATCGTCCGTATGGAAGAGTACCTTGCGACAGGTGCAAAAGTCTCCTCATAGTCAATCCCCTCGATCTGTGAGAAGCCACGGGCGACAAATCTCGCCTTGTACTTCTCCCCACTCCCGTCAGCCGCCTGCTTCACCTTGTAGATCCATCGCGAACCTACAACTGATTTCCCAACCGGTCTTGGGACAATCTCCCATGCACTGTTCCTGATGATCGAATCATATTCTTCAATCATGGCATCAACCCATGCGGGTTCCTCCACAGCTTCCTCAAAAGAGGATGGCTCTGTCACAACACATTGACTCATAAGAGCCATGTATCCAGTGTACCGATCCGGTGACTGTCTCTGTCTGCGCTGTGCTGTAGGTGGTCCCACAACCTTCTCTGCATCCCGAGCCAGTCGCTCAGCTTCTGTAGTGCGCATGCGCCCTCTGATGGTTGGCGCTGCCTGGGTGGTTTCTTCCACCTCCTGAACCTCCTCTTGTGGCTGATCCACATCGGGAAGCTCCTCCTTAGGAACTAACAGCTCCTCATCTGCATGCAAGTGTAGCTCCCTCTCAAGCGAACACTGCATGGCTTTCTCCTCCTGAAATTTTATATCCCGTCGCACAACAGTCTTTCGACTGTCTGAGAAATACACCCGGTAGTTTTGAGGTGTATCAGTGTACCCCACAAATATTCCAACCTCAGCAGTTGGATCCAGCTTCCTTTTCACATCCTTCGTCACATGCATGTAGACAGGAGAACCAAAAATTCGCAAATGGGAAATATCAGGCCTCTTGCCAGAATAAGCCTCCTCCGGTGTACTCATGCCAAGAACCTTGTGAGGACAACGGTTCTGCACATACACTGTTGTATTGCATGCCTCAGCCCACAAGTGAAGGGGTAGGCCCCGATCATGCAACATCGCCCGTGCAGCACCCACGATCGTTCTGTTCTTCCGCTCAGCCACCCCGTTCTGCTGTGGGTTATGGGGTGCGATGAGCTCTCTCCGAATCCCTTCTGCGCTGCAGAACTCCTTGAATTCAACCGAGATGAATTCACCACCGTTATCACTCCTTAGAGCAATCACCTTCTTCCCCGACTCCTTCTCGACCAGTGCTTTAAACTCACATAACTTCGCGAATGTATCGCTCTTCTTCTGCATGAAGAAGATCCAGCACTTTCGAGAGAAATCATCAACAAAGATCACATAATACCTGTGCTTTGCTGTCGAAGCAACAGAGAAAGGACCACACACGTCTGTGTGAACTCTCTCAAGGATTTTCGTGGCGCGACTATCCTTCTCGTGAAAGGTGGCTTTCACATACTTCCCTAAAGTACACCCCTTGCACTGATCTGACTGCGCAAGAGTGCCCTTAGAAAGTCCAGTAGAAATCTGCTGCAGAATCTTCAAAGCTCCATGGTGAAGGTGGCCCAATCTCCTGTGCCACAGTTCGCCCTCATCATCCTGGCTCACCACTTCTCCCGCCTCGCATGCCATAGTTGCGCAGCCATCTACCTGCAACTGATAAAGGTTCTTGGTCCGAACCCCTATCTTCCGGGTCTCTCCAGTAGTCTTACTGCGCAGGAAGGCTTTTCCTTCGCTGAAGACCACATCATACCCCTTATCCTCCAACATCGCCACATAGATCAAGTTCTTCTTCAATCCAGGTACATGCATGACATCCCTCAATACAAAGGGTTTACCAGACTCCCTCTAAAAGGATATGGTACCGATACCAGTCGCACTGTATCTACCATCATCGCCCATCTCGATGTGCACACCCAAATCTTTGTCCTCCAGATCTGAGAAAAAATCCCGATCTCCCGTCATATGAAATGACGCACCGCTGTCCAAGAACCACACCGATCCCATCACACTTGAAACCAAGCATGCAATCAGTGAAAAGTCAAGCTCGAACTGTGAAGCCAAAGCTTCTCCATCTGCAGATCTTCCCGCTTGCTTGTTCTTCTTCTTCTTTGGATAATTGGTAGCATAATGTCTGTGATCATGGTAGTGAAAACACTTCACTTTCGCCATATCCTGCTTCTTGCCCTTTGCACCAAAATGAGAGGTTTTCTTACCCTTCCCTTTCTTTGCTTTGGCCACCAAAGCACAGTTTTCTTCATCAGCTCCCTTTGATGAAGATCCATCTCGAGTAGTCCTCCGTATCTCCTCCTGCATGAGATCCGCCCAAAGGCGCTCCCATCCCGGCAGCTTCTCCCGACCATTGACACTATCTTGATATGAGTGCCAAGCCTTCGGAAGACCAAGGAGAGCTAGGTCAACCATGTCCTCGTCTTCGACAGTCACCCCCACACTTCCCAGCTCATCTCTGCACTGAGTGAACTTCGTGAGGTATTTGGCGATACTGTCGCCTTTCTCCATCTTGATGTTCCTGAGCTTATCTTTGAGCGCCAGCTTCCTTTGGTCACTCTTACTCTGGAATATATCCGTCAAATCTTTCCACATTAGAAATGGAGAAGCCTTTCCATGCAGGCTGGATACAATATGATCCTTGACGCCCTCCAATAGGATCCTTCGACACTTCGCCATCTTCTTTTGCCATGCATCGACTTCAGTAGGATCAGTGGGCTTTTGGACATCCGTATCTACGAACTCCTTCAGACCATTATCTTCTAATACTGCCTCCATGCGATCCTTCCATGCAACATAATTCAAACTTCCTTCAAGAGCATATTCGAGTCGCAAACCGTTGAAAGACATTTTCAACACTGGCACAAGAAAACAAAACTGCTGCAAATTATTTCTAGCACAGAGATCGACTGCAAGGGGCATTTACCAGACCTTTCACTTTCCGAAGAAAGATGAATCCGGAGGCTACCTGGCCCGCATGCAGACTCTGTCTATCGAAATAAGTTTGTAATCACTGTGATGATCAATCTGAACTTCAATAGCTCCGATACCATGTAGAAATTTGCTGAATAATGATTAATTATCCACCGAGACTATCCCGGTCACATACTATTTGAACTTCATACACAACACATAATATCTTCCACTCAGATCAACTCAGATCATCACACATGCGGAAATAAAATCAAGCGATAACACATCAAATCATCATACACATTAACACAGTATGTATGGGGAAAGCTTATAGCTGAAAACCCCGCAGTTATTGTGTATATTATAATGGAGAAATCAAGTAACAAACTCAGTACAATACTCCTCACAAGTACTCAGTACTTTCTCATACAGTTACCCACAATCTAGCTCAGTTTTGAACAGGTTACTAGTTCAAAACTCACCGCCAATTGCCTTGCCTCTATTGTGTGTTTCAATGCTATGGGATGGCCTCTTTATATAGATAAACCACCAGCCTGAACTGCGCAATCCTCATGGGCTTACTCCACCTATCTGTGTGTTGCAAATAGCAACAGTATAGTCACAACTAATAGCTAACTCCACCCTTTCATCTACCTCTTTCATTGGTCTCCACTGAACTGATCATGCACTGTAGTGAACTGATGTGTTCTTGAGTTGAATAATGAGTTACTAATTAATGAATTAAATAATATTTAATTCACTCCACTCATAACTAATTGATTAGCTAGTTGAACTAATCTCAACCAGTTCAACTAAAATAAACAGAACACAACTCCACTATTTGTCTCATTAACTCCTCCAAACTTCTGCCACTGAAGTCCAACTGAAGTCAACCATGCATGATGCCATCAAACCCTTGGGAACCACATGATTCCTCTATCAGATGCATGAGCCACTTCTGTAGCTCGAACTGAAGTGCTCCAAGAGAGTAAACTGTTGTTTATAGTCTAAATATTATTAAGGGTAAATAATATTCGACTTCCCTGTTTTAAGGAGAGGCAGTCTAAAAATAGACTTCGACCTCTTTGACCTCAAAAATAGAGTCTCATCTATTTTTACCAACATGACACATACTTCAAGAATCTCAAACTGGAATCCCCGAACTATGCTCCATATGTCTAAAAATAGACATAGTCTAAAAATAGATTTTGCGCCAGAATTTGCCTGTGGGCCCACTTAGTGAAGGCGACTTCATTTCACTAAGCTCCATCATCTTGCTGCATTTTAAACATCATCATCTTGAATCCTATTGGTTCTTATAAAGTTTATTTTGGCTATAGATTTTTCTTAGGAGGCCCATTTTAGACCTCAAAATTCCCCTAATGCAAGTGCCTTTAAGCATCCCTCTATTCTTTAGGATCCTAGGCTTATCCTCCATGTTTCTTAAAGTAACTCTCACATGTTTAACTCTTCCTGCTCCCATAATATTTCCTATCATGTTTTCCAGTTGAATCCCACATGTCCAATGCAACTCATCCTTTAGAAAATTCCTTGCTAGAATATTGTTCTCTCTTTTTTCCCAAAATCCTTCAAGCCTTTGATGATGATATTTATTGCGTATTCTTCTCTGTCCCTTTCCTCTCTCATTTGCCTCTTGATTTATTTTTCTATAATTTCCTTTTTTTCACTTTTTGGTTCTTTTACCACGTGAGCCCAAGATCTAGACTCTTGTATATTCTCCATTAGCTTTCTTTCTCTTCTTTCCATGTCTACCATTGTTGGCTGAAAATTTTCCATATGAACAGTTCTAGCTGCTCATGTTGGCTCTAATTTTTTTTTTTTTTTGCTCTTGCCTGTCCTTTTTATTGCTTTAAGTTGATTAGTTGTTGTTTCCATTTCTCCATTTTATTTGTAGGCTTCTTACCTGCTCTTTTAACAACTTGTTCTCTCTTTCAATCCTCCCTCTAGTTTATGTAATTTCCTTTATCTGGTTGTCTTCGTGCTGTACTTTTACCTCTAAAATTTCAATCCTATTTTCATGTTCATGAGCTCATTTACATAGTTATGGAGACCATACTAAAGGTGAGGTTGTGAGACTATATAGGTCTTTTTTTCTTTAAGGTCCGTCCTCTCTCTTCGATTTGTTTAATGTAGAGGTTTCAATTCTGATTTGCTTTGTCTTTTATGTTTCCTTAGAAGAAAGTGTCTCTTTCTTTTTCCCTTTGTCACATCCTTGGTCAATCTGTTTCACCATTGTATGGCCCCTTGTAGTTAATGCCACATAGTTATTTTATGTTACTCTTGGTAAAACAATGATGAGTCTTTTTTCCTTTTCTTAAATTTTATGCACTTTAATATCACCAAATATTATTTCTCATTTACAAATATCCACTTATCAATTGAGCTACCTCTGTTAACATGTTAAAACTATGGGTAAATGGGTTTCCATTCTAAGTCATGATATGTTTCTATAGGCATTCTCAGTGTCTCACGACAATTTGGAGTCCACTTTACTAATCCAAGATTGTCATGGTATATGTTTTCTACTAGGATTGATTTTTAGTAGCAACAGACCTAATATCTCTTGTTTTATCTCTGCCTTGACCCACTTTAGGCATGGGCATGTCTTTAAATGGTATTTTTATGTTGCCTAACCCTCTATTATAAATTAAAATTGTTTCTCAACTCAACATGCGATAAAAGTTAAAAATTTTGTTTCAAAAAAGACACAGAGAGGAAAATGTGATAGACTTGTTCCTATAGATTTCTGTAGTGGACCCACAAAGCATTCTCGATTGACGATTGACCCACAAACCCATGACAACACTTCTCCTTGACCGCAGTGCTTCATTCTTGTGACCCCAACAACGACACAACAAACTAGGAACCCCGAACATGGGCATTGAAAACTGAAAAGCGCTCTCATTGTGAATTGCGCACCCGATTTGCATTGATTGGAACTACCTTTGTTGCCGCCAAATTAAAAGCTTCATTCACTAACCTGAACTACCTCCATTGCTTCCAGAACGAACTTCATTTTGTGATATATTATTCCTTTTGTGCATTTTCTCTCAATATAGATTCTTACATAATTTGTGTCCCTTTTTTACAATGTATATAATAATAAATATATAGTAAATAATTGTCATATCCTCATCTTATAAGATATCCTTACTCTACCTTGCCAATGTTTATCATGTCATTTTTTTTTATAATTTCTTTGTTCTCTTATTTTTTACATATTCCATTTTTCATATGAAATTAAGATTTTTGCCTCACCTCAAATTTCTCAATCTTTATCTAACTTCATTCTTTCGTTTTATACACTAATTTTCCATTGTTTTATGAAACAAATTAATATAGTTTCTCTAAAAGGAAATTTATACAAACTTCTCTTATTTTACATTGCAAATTTCCAACCTACCTATTTAAAATCTTGAATTCTTCTTTCCTCGTTAATTTTATATAAATTTTATCGTGTAGAATTTCATATTGAACCTTTTACATTGTATTCCTTTCACTTTATATATGGATTCCAAATGAATTCAAGTTAATATTCTTTCAAAAGGTTTTACAAAACTTGAAGTCCAATGCCACAAGAAGTGATGTTAATCGCCTCATGGTGAGCAAGTTGATCACTGCTTTGTGATTGTGACTTAAGTCCACAACTTTAATCCCATCTGTGGTTGAACGGAATGGTTTGTTGAAATTGTGGATATTTGGTAAAAATACACATGCTATAACCCAATCTATCAAATGTTATGATGAAGTGCCTAATTAATTTGTTAGATACAACACAATGATTGACTGGTTGGATCGTTGGGTACATTGTCTGTAGAGAACGAGAAGAATATCATCTACGGCGTCCCTGTGATCTGTTCAATCAATAATCAGGAAGTATTATGGTATGTTCACAGTTAGTTGGCTACAAGTTTTATTAACAATTTAGAAGAAGAAAAAACACAATATTCACTACTCTAATTCTATAACACCAAAAACTTGTTTATGTCAATAATGTATAATTAAATAATGCTTTATTAAAACATGCATCTAATATGGTAGGTTGTTACCTTCACTGTCATTGTTTTCTCTGCTCCCTTCTTAACCGTGTTCAATTAAAGAATGTCACTACTCTAATTTTAATCAATATTCTTTTTTATGGTGACAACTTAAATACCTAAACTTCACATTTAAGTTACAATTTTTTTTAGGTCTGTAACTTTTTGATGTTTCAAAATTTTCATTAACCATGAAATATAATATATTTAAAAAAAAATAAAAAATTTATAAAACAAATTCACTTCCAATTCTAGGCCTGAGCCACACTATCTGGTCTCTTGAAGAGATGTGAATATAGAACCTCAAGTTCCAGGCCTGAGCCCCTCTCTCCGCTCTCTGGAGGAGATCTGAGTTCACTGTTAGGGTTGGATTTATTTAAATACAAATGGTGTCTAAAATTATGCGTCTAACATAGGATTACGCATTTGTTTAATATTCCTTAGGGCAGAAAAATTAGGCAGAATCGAGGGAGCCGTTTAACTAGAGTGGGTTTTGATTTTTTTCATAAAAAGTGTTTTTAATACATAAATAAAAATCAATTTAGATTCTTAAAAGAAAATGATATATTTGAATTATGTTTTACCGATTCAAATTTATGATTCTAACCGAGCCTTTTAATATTTTAAACAAAATTAATTAAAAAACCTATAAAAAAAATCAAAACTAAAAATTATTAGACATCATATTAAGTTGTGAACTGTCAGCTGATGGAATAAACAAATGTATGGATGCACAAATATACAATTGCTATGATTGCACATTCAAAATCACAAATTGCATTGTTTTGTTTTACATAACCTAACATGAATTTTTTCCCACTGTTTGAAAATCAGTGGGTAACAGAATCATACAGCACTGTGCAAACCACATGCTACATCCATCTCTTGGTCTATTAGATCCTAATACACCAATACACAGAGCAACCATACATTCCTAGGCTCTGTGTTGTGACTATCACCTACAAGGATTTGTGAATGGGTAAATTGGTCTCTGGTTTATAAGTTGGATACGACTTTTGTTATAAAACAGAGTATATGTATTGAAATTGGCTTAACAAAATTAGTGCGCTGGTTTGAACATCAAGCAGCAGAGGTGCATTAATTTTACATAATAGAGCTGGAGATAACAGAGTTGGTCTTGCTTCCCAATTCCATTGATGGGCTATCTGGCCATCAAAATCAACCAAGTAGTGAAACACATTTGAAAACAGAGATATGTAATCATGCCTTCTAGTGATTAGGAATGGATAAGATTTAAACTTAGCCTTGACAAAGTTGTAATGATATTTACATTTTTAAACTTAAATTTCCTATAAGATTTATGTTGATGAGATGGATACGCCATAAACGTACTGCTTATCAAATTTCCAACTAATCAACCATTATATCCATGCCCCTGCTAATCCCCCTGTTAGCATAAGAAGATAACCAATGTAAAAGGTAAGGGGATTTATAATTGTAGAAACCAATTACCCCAAAGCATGGAGAATTCTGCCAGACTTTTTTATAGAGATGGAAACCATTTACCCTACAAAGTTGAACCTTATGCAGAATTCTTCCCTTTGCTCACATGGGGAATAATCTGCAAAAACAAAAAGAACTTGGAAGCAAGTCATATATAGATTCGGGTCACTCTTGCAACACAAATTCACAAGCAAAAAGTAAATCTAGCCTTATGTCCAAATAAATGTCTAATATGTTGAGGAAATTTTACCGTTAACTCAGGCTTAACTCCGAACTTAGCCATAGCAATTTGATTTAGTTTGCAGTCTTCGTAGTGTTATGGTTCGTTTTAGCCATTGTGGAAAGGACTATGTTGCACTAGTCTGTAAGAGGGCTAAACCGTTCTTGTGTTATATAGATAGGAAGTATGTATATACCACATTTGGCCTGTTTCAGAATTCAATCTTGGGTTTAATGCATTAAAAACTAATTCAAACCACTGATAATTCCATGGCCATATGTCATTGCAACTGTCCATTATTCTCATATCATCAAGAAATATTGGGAAGAAAATTTTACAAAAAAAAATCCAAGGGACATATTTTTTACTAACACATTTACAAATATTCGTCCCTCATGGTCATCATGTTCTCAAATTCCTCAAAATCAATTCTACAATCTGAATTTATGTCGAATTTTGTGATCATCATTTAACAACTCTCTAGATCTTGTCCTTCTTTTAGTCCTGAGTTGAGCAGGACCTGTTGAAGTTCCCATGGGCTGATGAACCCATCCCCATTCTTATCAAAAACACTGAAGGCTTCAACCAACTCCTCCCACAACACTTTCTCCTCCGTCTCTGCATTCTCATCAGCTTCCCCACACATATTGAGAAGAAATCCACATAAATCATCAAACCTCATATGCTCCAGATAACCCATCATTAGTTTCATATTATCATCAGATATATTTTGAGTTCCAAGCTTTTCGAGTAACCCTTGTACATCATCTGTAGTAACCATGCCATTGCCATCGCTGTCCAAGGCATTAAAAATTCGAGAGAGATCCCATGTATGAACGAAGGGAGCATATCTTTTATTTATAAAATCATTGCTCTAATTCATCAATCATATCTGCCGAAGACGGGTAGTTTGCAATAGCCCTTAAAATATGTGGGTCTTTCGAATTGCAAAGTTTGGGAAACTTAGTTTTCATCGTCTCAGAAATGCAAACATAAACATAGTAGTTATAGAAGCTATAAAACTTGTGAACGCAACTCAGGGCCATGGATACAATAATGCCCCAGTACATGGGCATGGCACAATCATTTGAAACTGCAGGGTTTCTGATGATAAGATCAGACACCATATTTGGTATATCAATGAAATTCCTCAATTCAATCATTTCTGTAATGAAAAGCGCAGAGAAGAAAATAGGGCCGGTGTATCTTGGGCATTACAGAATGGTAGCCATAAAAGCCTGCGATTGGTATTTAGAAGGCGTTTGATTGAGTGCAGAGTTGATATGAAAGTGAGGAGAAACAACCACGAAAATTCCTATTGAGAAGCCTGTGGCAAGTTACCGTGAAACTCAGCAAAAACAACCAATGAACGTGTATCGACGTTTAGAGATTTGTGTTTTAGTGTTTTGAAAATTATTTGGGATGTACGAAGGTTGTTGGAAGATGCGGGGTCGGCCGGCTTATGTGACCTAGAATTCTTTTCAACCAGAAAACTCCTTTCCCGTTACCTCACACTTGGAATGGGTCGGCTTTAGAATTGTTTTCATAAAAATGTCGACGGGGAATGAATGCGTGAGTCGGAGAGGTGGAGGCGGAGTGTTGTTTGTTTTTCATTTTATTAATTTACAAACCATTCATCTACTTTAGATTTGAAGTGGATGTTTGTTACATTTTTTACGATTCACGTTAGGTTTGAATATTGCGTCCAGAATTCTAATGGAGTTCACTTAGAATGCACTCAGCTTGGTAAGACCGTTGCCAGAAAGGCATCATAAGAATAAATACAAGTAATAAAGAATGGTTTTAATGCCTATATGTCTCTATGCCTTTCATTGGTGAAGGATTTTAACATTAATAATAATAAATAGATTATTAATAAATAGGTATAAGTTAGAGAATATATAAATGGGTTTTAAATAATTTTTTTTTTAAATTAAAAAATAATAATTATCATATTATAATAATAATTGTTATTTATTTTTTAATTAGTGGAATTGAGTTTGAAGAATTTTGATTTTTAAATAAAAAAGTGGATAAGATTTTATTTCAAGAGAATATTTCCATATGAAAATCATTTGAACTGTTTCAGTTTCAAATCAAACAATAACATATTTAATTTAAAAACCATTTATTTAAGCATCTCTTAATCCCTCCCTCATGTTGATTAGTTGAGTTTTGAATTGGGTGATTCCAGCACTTTGATTCGTTGGATTTTGAATCGGAAAATTAAGCCCTTCTAGCTATTAATTGCATGTTCAAAATTCATTGGGTTTTGAATCATACAACAAGCATTGATTTATTCAGTGGGTTTGACTTTAAACTAGCAATTGCACCTAATGTTGCAAAGGAAATGCCGTAAGGAAAATGCTAGGAGGAGATGAACTATAATTAATTTGATGTGTCATTTTATACTGAAAAAAAAGACATAATTATATTGTTGAAACTCGACAGGATGAAATGCAAACTTGGTTTAAACTATAAAACTTTAAAAAGTTGAAGAAAATATTGAAGACACCTAGTTGCAGACTTGAAGCTTGTTTTGAGGACATGAAAATATCGAAGGCACCATTTCTCAGAGATAGAGAAAGCTAGAACCAATATCAGACATGAGGACACCAAGATATATTTACTCCAAACCATTAGATATATCAACTAAAATTAGATATATCAACTAAACGAAAATAGCACAACAAATACTCAAGACCAAACCCATATATAGATCCCAGATCCTGTAATAGATCCCTAATTAAGTCTCAGAGAAGTTGAGAGCTATCAATCCGATTCCTATAGTTGAATTCCAAATTTAGATGAAATGTCCTGCAGCGCAAAGATCAATCATCTCTCAAATCACGCATGCCAAGGACTAGCGATCCTCTTGTATGATGACCCTGCTTATACTCTTGTTCTAGTTTCACCTGAACATTCTTGGTCATTCAAGCTCCTGAGTTCTGCACTTCCATCCTCAAGAGCCTCCAGTTCCTGAATTCACAGCATTATCATGAAGTGTACCATCTAGAAATATGAAGTTTGTATATTTCTTGCACAAGTTTTGGAGAAGAAACCAAACCTGTGTTTTTTTCTTAATCTGCAACGCAGCTTTTCTGAGCTCAGCGATGGACTTATGCAATGGGCTTGTAGACACAAAGGAAGGTGCATCGGCAGACCTTAACTGTGATTCCAATGTATGCACATACAACTGTCCCAATTACAAACCAAACATGTTAAGATTTTTCAAAATTTGGATCTTCTGATACTAATTTGCCTAGTATAAGCAGTTGATTTATAGCATATGGTATCAATTACAATTAGACTGAACAAACACTTCGCTGCCATTTAAATGATAAACTGCAGATGAATTTATACTAGATTTGAATTTATTTACTCAAAATTAAAAACAAAGCATGAATTTATGCTGGTTTTTCAAAATAATTACTTATAAAAAAAGACAGCCTCTCATTAACGTTCATTTAAAACTAATCCAACATCTTTCCTACCTGGATATTGTCGGCATATGTTGCATAGTTGAAAGGGAGGACCTTTTCATCCGCTAGCTTGAGCGCTGTTAGACCCCATATTGCTCCCACTGGACAATAGGTAGAAAATCAGATGTTTAATTATAATCATTAAATTTGATTCTCCGGACCAGGGATGTTTGCCTTGCACAAATGGTATAGACATCAAAATTTTACTGCAAATATTAAGCAGCATGCACTGAGTCATGAATTGATTTAGTGTCTTTTCAACTCCTCCTTTAGATAAGAAAAAATGATATCCAATGAAAAAGATGAAAAAGCTTGGTGCGTAATATTTGCCAGATTTTACAAGTTGTGTTATGGAATGTAAGATTGCCAGAATGCAATGAATCTTGATTTGGGCACCTATTCACAACCATTGATCTCTCTGTGGGTACTCCGCTTTTAGGATCAGGAGCAATCAGATTGGCAAAAAAGGGCATATTCTTGTATTGGGTACTTCCAGTTTCACATATTTCTCTGTCAACTTGTGCTGGATGAGTTGGGGTTACTGAGTTTTTGTGAAGGCTGATTTGGTTTGAATGAGAAATAAACATCTGATTTGACTACAGGTCTGTTAAAGAGGGAAAACCAGGGGCACAGGTTTAATTTATCTGGTTTAATTCTGTCTTTTCCAAGAAATGAATAACCTGCTCCAGTTGCCATTTCTGACTCCATTACAGCTCCTTTTGCTTCCTCCTTATTTTATCTTCTTTGTTATCGAACTCTACCACCAGAAGCTAGGAGCCTGACCCATATGCATACAAGGAGAATTGAACCTGTGTCTAATGTCACTTAGTCGACTTTATCACTACCACTAGGAGTTAGGGTAATCTGACAAAGGGTCAATGACTTGGCTGAGGCTTCAACCAATTAGACTAGAACCACCTCTTATAACATAGGGCCAATGACTTAGAAAAAGATTCAACGAACTAAGCTACCCATCAAAACTTTTTCCTTGAAAAATCAGCTATAATAACAGATGATGATATTCAGGACAGTGGATTTTCCAATCCTTGGAAACTATTCACTGTGACCCAAGTGGAGGAGCTGAATATTTTGGTCTGTATGTTTCCCATATGGGTGAGTAGCAGTGTATTTGCTGCTGTTTATTCTCAAATGTCAACAATGTTTATCGAACAGGGCATGACCATGGACACCAACATTGGTTCCTTCGAAATTCTTGTAGCTTGATTGTCTATATTTGATACTAAGTGTCATGATATGGGTTCCAGTTTATGATCACATAATTGTACATATTTCTTGCAAGTACAGTGGAAAAGAGAAGGGGTTTACTCAGCTGCAACGAATGGGTATTGGGCTACTATGATTACCTGCTACAAGCGCGACCAACTCACTTATACCAGGAAACGCTGTTGTCCCATACTTGTTGATTTTAGACGGCCCATATACCTGCATCCGCGCCAAACATATGTGCAACTCAGTTTTAGTAAGCTTGCATTTAAGAAACATCACAAACATAGCAATCATATATTTTGAGCATATGTCCTTTACCAAGTGCTTATACCAAGGCGACCCAGGCAGCCCATCTGTGTCTGTAAATGCACGCTCTGCCATTACAAGATGGTCATTCAAGCTCCTGAGTTCTGCACTTCCATCCTCAAGAGCCTCCAGTTCCTGAATTCATAGCATTATCATGAAGTGTACCATCCATAAATATGAAGTTTGTATATTTCTTGCACAAGTTTTGGAGAAGAAACCAAACCTGTGTTTTTTTCTTAATCTGCAACGCAGATTTTCTGAGCTCAGCGATGGAATTATGCAATGGGCTTGTAGACACAAAGGAAGGTGCATCGGCAGACCTTAACTGTGATTCCAATGTATGCACATACAACTGTCCCAATTACAAACCAAACAGGTTAAGAATTGTCAAAATTTGGATCTTCTGATACTAATTTGCCTAGTATAAGCAGTTGATTTATAGCATATGGTATCAATTACAATTAGACTGAACAAACACTTCGCTGCCATTTAAGTGATGCACTGCAGATGAATTTATACTAGATTTGAATTTATTTACTCAAAATTAAAAACAAAGCATGAATTTATGCTGGTTTTTCAAAATAATTACTTATAAAAAAAGACAGCCTCTCATTAACGTTCATTTAAACTAATCCAACATCTTTCCTACCTGGAGATTGTCAGCATATGTTGCATAGTTGAAAGGGAGGACCTTTTCATCCGCTAGCTTAGCGATGTTAGACCCCATATTGCTCCCACTGGACAATAGGTAGAAAATCAGATGTTTAATTATAATCATTAAATTTGATTCTCCGGACCAGGGATGTTTGCCTTGCACAAATGGTATAGACATCAAAATTTTACTGCAAATATTAAGCAGCATGCACTGAGTCATGAATTGATTTAGTGTCTTTTCAACTCCTCCTTTAGATAAGAAAAAATGATATCCAATGAAAAATATGAAAAAGCTTAGTGCGTAATATTTGCCATATTTTACAAGTTGTGCTATGGAATGTAAGATTCACCAACTTATTACAACCTGTAAGACGTTGGATCCACACAACTTGTGCATGGTTGATATTCCTTGCCAGAGGGGAATGTATGGAACGTTGACAGTGTACTTACGTGCAACATGCCTATGGAAAAGCGGGTCGCCATATTTTGCCATCCACTTGTAATCGTCATACAGAGAATGATATGTGGGAAAGTCTATCATCAATACATTGTAGAAATAAGTACAATACAGTAACTTGTTGATCTCTTCATTTGCATTTAATTTCAATTTCCTGTATACTATGACTGCGATTTTGTTACCTTTTCCAAAGCTGAAGTCAGTGCTTGCAATTCCTGCATGCTGTACAAAAGGGGAATAATCGGATCCCTTTCCACGTAACCTATTAATTTGAGATGGAAATTAAATAAGCTCTTTATAGCAATACTCAATTATTTTCGGCAAATATCTGATGAAAATAATGTGATATGCAATTTGACTAAATGAAAAGAAAATAAGCTAATCATTGCTACTTAATATTTGCTAAATTTTCTTCTGATCGGAATCAGATTAATCATATTGATTTAAAACCAGTGAGATGTAATCTTACTTATCCTTAAATCCTTATCATTAATTGAAGCATAAGGTCATGAAACAAAACATGAACACTTACTGGAGGATGGGAATCTGGGCTGGAAGAAGCCCATGATTCATAGATTGTGTTTCCAGGATTGTCTAGATCTTCCACCTTTGCCAATCAGAGTATAATAATCAATTCAAAGTATAACAATCAGTTTTTTACTGGCAATAGAATAGACCCAAATGAATAACATATCCAACTGACCTCTTCAGCTATATCCTGAATAAAATCGTCAAGTTGGGGTGTTGATTGAAGCGCAAACCCTGGGCCCCTGATAGCCACATCAACATTGAGATATGCCAATCTCAATGCCACTGCAGAGGAGAACAATATATCATAGTTCTGCTCCACCCATTCTGTGGATCCAATCTGCAATTTTTATAGGTTGATAAATAGGTATATCTCCTCAGTGATTCCAAGTTTTGTGTGAGACACATTTATTAAACATGGAAAGAGGTGGGTAATAATTTTTTCAACACCTTTTTGGATTAAGCTGGATATATATATTTTTTTCAAAGTGAACCTTGTGGGAAATTTAAAAGAGTAAAGGTAACAGGTCACCTCCTGCTAATACATAATTAAACAAGTATTTAGTAATAGTAATATTACTAATACTAGAGACTGGATAAACTTACCCATTGAGGTAGACTTTTCTCTTGGTACAATGAGTAACTATAATTATATTTTTAGACTCCTGAACGTATATTCTTGACACATACCTCCTTTATCTTAATCTAATCTACCATATGTATTCATAGATCAGATAACTCAAAAACAGTACCCCATAACATACTGGGGATGAAACACTGATTGCCAGAACATCATATTCCTCCACTCCTCATAAAGTAAATAGAAGTTCTTACCAATCCGTATTCCTCTGCATCCTAGTTACATAGTAGTATACTTCTCTTTGGCTGCCAACCCTTTTTTAGCAACTTCCCTAGTCTCTGAGATATCTGAACAAGACAGAGATTGGTTAACTTGGATATCTTTACGAATAGAAATAGGTTAGAAAAGAAGGGGGATTAAGCTCGCAATGATTCAGACTTCCAGAAGGGTTGCAGTTCCGCCATTTGGGTCACCGACACCAAAAGTCCATGCATCACGGTGGTTACCCAGCAAAACATACCTGCTTATCACCAAATATTTTTTTTTCTTGTATCAATAGCCGAAGACTTGCACCAAATAATCAGGAGTTAGATGGTATTAACCATTTCTTCAGCATTTCAAAGTCCCAGAAGGTGATCTGTACCTGTTAAGCTCCTTCGAACCTTTTATGAGTCCAAATACATCTCGAATTGGGGTAATGGTATGATTTGACTGTAATTACAATCAAACATCAATATGTAAGGGTCTCTACCTTTTATCAGAACTACAAACAACATTCAGATTAATTGTGACAAACTTTACATGAGAGGAAAAACAACTATATTATAGTGTGAATTTGATCTAAAATCACGAGAATGTAAGAATATCTTTACGAATATAAGTGCGATGCCAGCATTAATTTTAAGATATCCAGAGCTTCTTCAGTCTTCCTAGCAGATATCAGGGCCAGAGAATTGATGTCTTGGTTGTGCTGCTCGGCGCTGTGAACGTGGGTAGTGATTGGATTAGCCAGGAATCGGAGCTCCGAACTGTAAGCAGCCATGGCTATGTCAATTCCCTTGAAGCCATAGTCCAAGCTCAGGTCAGGACCTAGGGAAAGGTTTCCCAGGAGCCCATTGATGTAGAATTCAATCATTAGCTCTGTGAATTGTGCGAAGAGGAGCTTGCCCAGTCCAGCCAGAGCTACACGAACGTAATCCATGTAGAATCCCACTGCACTGCCCTGGAAATTGGCACCATGGAGGGCCTTGCCGTTCACATGGTCAATGATGGGATTGTCATTAGCAGAGTTGATATCTGTCTCAATCATCCCTGTGGCTTCTCTTATGGTCTGCACCAGAGGGGCCAGCCACTGGGGACTCGAACGCAGAGCATAGCGGTCCTATTTCGGCTTTTTCAGAGAATTGATGCTGTAATACTCTCTTGAAAGCTCCTGGAAGGGGCTGTCTCTGAGAAGCCATTCAAGATGTGCAGCAGACTGTATCTGCCCTGTGTGTGGCTTCATCTCGTGGATCAATGGATGGGCAAATTCTTCCCGCCCAAAGATGACTTCACAGAACATTCCACAGAGCATTTCCACGAGCAAGAGCAGGACATTGGCATCATACATGACGGTTGCAACGAGGGCAGTGGCAAAGGAAGTGCCATTGACAAGAGCCAAACCTTCTTTGGCCTGGAGCTTGAAGGGCTTCAGGCCTGCTTTCTCTAGAGCCTCTGGTGCAGACACTTCTTGTTCTTCACCGTGAACCCCAATTCCCTAACTTGGGGATTCCCAATTAGCAGACCTGCTATGTAGGCCAAGGGAATTAAATCCCCTGAAGCGCTTACAGAGCCTTGCAAGGGGCATTTGGGCGTGATGTGATTATTGATAAGTTGTTGTAGAGCTTCCATGATCTCCCATCGAATCCCCGAGCAGCCATAGATGAAGCTACTCATTCTCTGAAACATAGCGCACCGAGTGGTTATGGGGGAGAGCTCCCCTGGAGAAGCAGAAGGGCTAGTGAACACTCCAGCTAGGAGACAACGAATTAGGGCTTCTTGCAACTCGCTCAGCTGGTTGGTTCTCTTGCTTAAACAGGCGCCGAAGCCAGTGGTCACGCCATAGATATCTGCTCCCCCCTTGGCTTTCTCCTGCACCCACAACGAGCACCTCTCAACCAATTCTCTGCAATAATCGGTCGCAACTGCCTCGGTTTTCCATCTAGGGTTGAAAATGTTTTAATCGTCTAACATCCAATCTAAGGGTTTCACATTATGACACGATGCATATCAGCAAAGTTGTTTTCAAATAAGGACGCCTTACGGCGTAATTAACATTTAGCAGAAGAATAGCTACATTCGATAGAAATTTACTTGTGAACTTCAATTATGTGTGGCATGAGTATGAGAGATCCGTATGTTGACACGTCTTTAGATTTTTATGTTACTTACATACAAGAGACACTACAACTTACGACGGATGTCAACCACTTTTATTAATAAGATGACACATATTTATATCAACCACATTGATTAATGTGGTTGCACTGGTTATAAATTGATTATGAAAAATAAAACTATAATAAAAATATGATAAAAACTTAAATTTAGAAATTTCAATGAACTTATATTTATTAATTTCAATGGAATTAGAAAAATAATTATTTTTAATTAATTAACAATGAATAAAGATTCATATTTTTTTCTCTGATGGCGCACGAGGCTCAGGCTCTTTTGTATTATGAGGTCGAATTGGTCGTCGCTACACTAAGCGAACTCATCCTTTCCATTGGAAAATGTTCGGATCTGGTCTTCTTGCTAGATGGGATGGGCTTATCCTCATGGACCCGAACTCAGCCAGATGCCCTCATCAAACCCTATGAGAGCCCTATTTCTTTTCTTAATTTTATGTACTAGGTTAGATCCGCTCTAGAGGAAGTTTATAATTGCTGGCACGATTTCACCCTCCATGATTATCATGTATGGATCTATTCCACTGAGATACCCTGACAAGGGTTTTTCGATCAGCTTGTAAAGAACCCACAAAAGGCTGCCTCTGAGCCCCTGAGCGGCCTTGTCTTATGTGTAGCAGTGAAAGAAGGTCATAGGAATGCGAATTTGAATTGGATGATCAAGAAATCTGAGTTGAATATTAATTACATCCACCTCTTATTGTAGGAGTGTGTTTCCATATTTATCGCTCATTGTTAGCAGTAAAACTGACGTCACTTAAATCGCATGAAGAACTCCCGAAATTTTTTCATTTCCTTAATCCTAATCCAGAAGTGGATACACCATGCAATTTGCTAGATCCTAAGTTGCATTGCACAATTCCTGATCCAATCACTCGCGGTGAAGAAAAATTCAATGATTTGAGTTCACAACACCTCGATCTGTTATATGAACGCGAATTTGTGCTCTTACCAGATCCATGCAGGCCTCGGGGATTATACAGTGAAGGCAACCAAAGAGAAGCAGCCATTGACAAGGATGGAACTCAATGATCCAAATCCAGATCCACCTGAAGGAGCCCAGATCCAAACCTTTATCATAACACTCGAAGGTAAATCAGTTTGTCTGAGAGTCTAGAATGGGGAGTGGATAAGAACCCTAAAACAAAAGATTCAAGACATGACAGGTATCCCAGCTAGCCTACAAAATTTTATAGATGCAGGGAAAATCTTGCAAGAGGACTCCAATTTGTAGGAATATGGAATTGTACATAATTCAACTATCATCCTTAACATGAGGCTTCTAGGTGGATGTCCTGGAACCTATACAAAAGGACCAACATATTTCAAAGAAGCTGTCAAGGGGAAGGAGGAACTAGTATAGGCTCCCACTATAGTTGGTCCTTACAGTGTGAAGAAAATGGCCCAACTCGTCTTTGGAAATGAACATGTTTGAGGTAATTGAGATTCATGATGAATTCCATAATAAAGCAATTATATGTAGATTTAATGGTTTCGGGCCCAAATCAGAGGCTCTACGTC
The DNA here is from genome assembly GCA_034641835.2 of Pinus albicaulis. NCBI lineage: Eukaryota > Viridiplantae > Streptophyta > Pinopsida > Pinales > Pinaceae > Pinus > Pinus albicaulis. The sequence continues at coordinate 135,133,648 of CM076574.1, read as the reverse complement.
AATGGGCTTATTCTACATGGACAATAAAATGCGATATTCATAAATTTTCTGGAGGCTTTTTTATCGTCAAGTTTGATACAACAAAATATAAATATCATGCATTAAACGAGGGCCCATGTTTTTGGGGAAATGCGTTCCTATTCATGATACCATGGTTACCAGGTTTTGATGCAAATACCATGGTGATTTCCAAAATATGTGTGTGGGTAAGGTTACATAATCTACCATTTCATTTTTGGCATCACAAAGTTTTAGCAGGAATTGGGAATTATATACGTATATTTTTAAAGATAGATGTCGATCAAGTCACAATGGGAATTTTCAACTTTACCAGAATCTGTGTGGAGGTAGATCTTAGTAAAGGGCTACCTGATCCAATTTTTATATATCACAACAATCAACATTGGTCTCAACCCCTGTTAGGTCCCTATATTACTAGTTTAGTCCCTTATTGTTATTAGTATAGCCCCCTTATTGTTGCTGTTGTACCCTTGTAACCCAAATATTGTTATTATTGTGCCCTTACATTATTATTGTTAAGTCAGCTAGGATTATATTGTGGACCCTTGGACTCCCATATATATAAGAAGGTTTTGGTCATTTGTAGCATCCAAGAATTGTTCATTTATGTAATGTATTTGAGGTTTCCCTCCTCGAAGTGACTGATTTCTAAGGCGTTTATCTCTCTTTTCTTCTATTTTTGGAGTTGGTTTCACAACATTTGGTATCAGAGCTTTGGATTTTAGGGTTTCCCTGATCCAAATAGGTCATTGTGGAATTTTCGCTATCAATTTTTTTCTACAAAGGTTCAGAAGCTGAAATTTTTAGATCACAAAGCCGACATCCTGGGGAACATCATCGCAAAATTTCAGAGCTTGGTTGGCAATATTTTCAGGATATGATCTATGGAATTTAGGATTTTTTGTAGGCTCCTGAATTTAACCTAAACAGGTCATCGCGGAATTTTTGCTATAATTTTTTTTATATGCGGTTTCAAAAGCTGACATTTTCATAGAACGAAGGTGAAATATCGAGGAATGTCGTGGAAAAATTTCAGAGATTGATTCGCACTATTTTGAGAGGTAGGATCTGTGGAAGTTAGGGCTTTTTCAGGCTCTCAAATTTCATCTGAAAGAGGTGATCGTGGGAAAATATTCATAGCTCTCTATCTGAGCATTGGAATAGAGTTCTGTAAAGAGTGGCCGCAATTAAACTATCTGTGGTTTCATGTCTATAAATTATAGAGCTGAAGGAGGAAACAGTGACATGTGGGAAGTCGTACAAGTTCACTCTACTGAACTAGTCCATAATTAGGTCATTGTGGGAGATTGGACATAAATTTTTCTTGAAGAATCCAAATTAGGTCAGACTTGTGGCATTCAAAAGAGGATTCAGAGGGTTACCGCAGGAGAAAATTTCAGATATTAAAGATTCAAAATCACAGAGATAAGTTAGTTTCAATATCGAGCTCCTTAAAAGCAAGAAAAAGGTGTGTATTTTTTTCCCGAATTGCATAAGTCTTGCGTAAAAAATCAGTTTGAAGTGATTCTAAGGGCCTATTGAGCATATAATTCAGTATTGGGTTCTAAAATGCCTCCTAAAAATAATTTAGCACCCATTAAGCCCTCAGAATACTCTACTATGACTCATGAAGATGAAGAATGGTAACATTATCTATCCAAATTACAAGAGCAAGTGCACCAAATTTCACTCTCGCAAAGAGTAACAAAAAATGAAATGGAAGTTTTGAAGAAAGGTGTGGAAGCGAAGATGGATGGTCTGAATAATAATATGGATGGTTTTAAGAAAGGCGTGGAAGCTAAGATGGAGGACATGGAAGAAAAAATGAAAGAAAACATGGAAAACATGAAGAATGATCTAAAAGCAAAAATGAAAGGTTTGACAAAGTTTATATAAGAAATGATTCCTAATGGTGAAAAAATATTAGAAGAAACTCATGAAGAGAAAAAAATAGATGTTAATCGTGATTTCATAAAATCTAATGTTGGATGGAAGAACCACCATATTCCAAAGATGGATATGAGGAAGTTTGATGGCAAGGATCCCGTAACATGGATACTACAGATGGAGCAATATTTTGATCTCAATAATGTGCAAAACATACAAAAGGTATGCATTACAACTTTACATTTAGAATAGAATACATTTGTATGGTATCGATGGCTTTGCTCCCGTAAAAAAATTGTCACTTGGTCAATTTTTACGGAGGAAATGATAGCACATTATGAGGATACAAATAGCAACACCTTATTTATCCAATTGATAAAACTCAAACAAAAGGGTTTAGTGGTGGAGCACATTGAGGACTTCCAAAAATTGAATATAAGGGTAACTGATATTCCAGAGGAACACTGGATTGATGTTTTCATAGGGACTTTAAAGGATAACATCCAATATGAAGTTCGCGTTTGGGAACCTGATTAATTGGAGAAGGCATTTAGGTTGGCAAGAAAAATTGAATGTAAAATTATGGTGACAAGGAAGCCTACCACTTACATCTATAAAGATGGAAGTGTTCCTACTCCTAGACTTCCACAACCTACAAGGTTGACACAATTGGAAGAAAAAAAAGCAAAAGGGATTTGCTATAGTTGTGATAGAAAATACAATAAAGGTCATAAGTGTGCTGAGAAGAAATTATTTTACATAGATTGTGAAGAGGAAGAATAAAATGAACAAGAATCTTCAAAAGAAGAGGATATACACCAGGAACCAGCCCTATAAGAGGGAGAAATGAGTTCAACCATATCATGTAATGCATTGGTAGGAATTATCACTCCTCAAACTCTCAATATAGAAGGAAATATCAAGAAGGAAAAGGTAATAATGTTGATTGATTCGAGTAGTACCCATAATTTTATTCATTGTAAGGTAGCCAAGGAATTGAACTGTTTCGTATACCCAGCACCAGAATGTCAAGTGATGGTTGCAAATGGAGGAACTATAAATTGCTTTGGAAAATTCCATAATATCAAGATGACCATGGCGGAATATGCATTGAATATTCCAATGCTTTCCATTCCAATGGGAGGTGCTGATGTTGTAATAGGAGTACAGTGGTTACAATCTTTGGGGACGGTAGCTTTGAATTTTCAAGAAATTTTCTTGAATTTTTTTCAGAAGGAAAGGAAGTCGAATTACGGGGTATCGTAGGAAAGCTGAGAAAGATAATAAGCTCTAATGTCATGAAAAAGCTTCTGAAGAAAGAACAACAAGGCGTAATTTCACAATTATGCTAACTAGAAGTTCCAACATCAAAATCATCTATTTCTGTAGATCTCCAAAAAGTCTTGGACAATCATTCCAAGGTGTTTGGAACTCCCATAGGACTCTCACCTATTCATGATCATGATCATGTTATTCATTTGATTCCAGGAAGTGTTCCTCCAAACATCAGGCCTTATATATATCCTTATGTCCAAAAGACCGAAATTGAATGTATGATTGCAAAAATGTTAGAGGCTGGTATAATTCAACCTAGTCAAAGTTCTTTCTCTGCTCCAGTAGTATTGGTGCACAAGAAGGATGGGTCATGGCACATGTGTCCAGATTATAGGGAGCTCAATAAGCTCACTATTAAAGATAAATTCCCCATTCCTGTGATTGATGAATTATTGGATGAATTACATAGAGCAATTTATTTTACCAAGTTGGATCTTTGTTCAAGATATCGTCAAATTAGAATGAAGACTGGCGATATTCTGAAAACAACATTTCGAACTCATGAGGGTCATTATGAATTTTTGGTCATGCCTTTTTGCCTTACCAATGCACCTTCTACATATCAAGGGTTGATGAATTCCATTTTCAAACACTTCCTTAAAAAATTTGTGCTAGTATTTTTTGATGATATACTAATCTACAACAAGTCTTGGAAGGATCATGTTCAACATGTTGATAGGGTGCTCAAACTATTGCAAGAGAAACAATTATATGCAAAAGAATCCAAATTTTTTTTTAGAGTACAAGAGGTGGAATATCTAGGTCATGTTGTATCTCATGAGGGTGTTAAGGTAGACCCTAACAAAATTAAAGCCATTAAGGAATGGAAAGTCCCCACAACCATAAAGTATTTGCAAGGATTTCTCGGGTTAACAGAGTATTATCACAATTTTTTTAAGAATTATGGGAGAATAGCAACACCTCTAACAACATTATTGAAGAAAGATGCATTTTCATGGACTCCTGAAGCAACTAAGGCCTTTGAACATCTTAAATACACAATGTGCCTAGCACCAGTCTTAGCTACGCCAGATTTCACAAAAACCTTTATTGTGGAATGTGATGCCTCAGGAAATGGAACTGGTGTTATTTTAATGCAAGAAGGAAGACCTATTGCTTTTGAAATTCGTCCAATCAAAGGAAAATATTTACAAGAAGCTATTTATGAGAAGGAAATGTTAGCAATACTACATGCACTAAAGAAATGATGACCTTACCTAATGGGAAGACACTTCAAGGTAAAATTTGATCATGATAGTCTTAAACACTTTTTGGAACAAAGACTATCTTTAGAAGAGCAACAAAAATGGGTCACAAAGATGTTGGGTTATGACTTTTAAATAATCTACAAAAAAGGGAAGCTAAATGTTGTTGCAGATGCACTCTCAAGAAAGATTGAAGAGGTGGAAGAATTTCTTTGTGCCATTTGTATTATCTAACCCGATTGGATAACCGAAGCAAGGGATGAATGGAAGAAGGACGAAGAAGTGTTGACCCTCATTCAAAAGTTGCAGCAAGATCCTAGTACATCAGATACATTTAGTTGGAAAAATGATTCCTTATGGTACAAAGATCACTTATATCTTTGTAAGAGTTCCCAACTAAAATAAAAGATTCTTTTGGAATTGCACACTTCTCCTTTAGGAGGTCACTTCTACAACTTTTGTCCATTCCAAGTCAACGTTGGGAGGAGATTCCGATGGATTTTATCACAAGTTTACCCAAGTCCAAAGGAAAGAGTGTCATCATGGTGGTAGTTGATAGACTTACCAAGGATGCACACTTTTTTGCATTATCTCGTCCATTTAAAGTAAGTACAATTGCTACTACATTTATGGACACAATTCAAAAGCTACATGGAAACCCAAAAAATTATTGTGAGTGACAGAGATCCCATTTTTACTGGCAATTTTTGGACGGAGTTATTTTCTTGTTTGGGTACTCAACTAGCTCATAAATCATCTTATCATCCTCAATCCGATGGTCAAACTGAGATAGTGAATAAATTTTTGGAAGGATATATTTGTTGTTTTGTATCTGATAAACAAACAAAATGGGTTAAGTGGTTACCTCTCACTGAATGGTGGTATAACACTTCCTTCCATACTGCAGCAAAAATGACCCCATTTATGGAACTTTATGGATATCATCCACCGTCCATCACATAATATTTAAGAAAAAATTCTAAGGTTCAAGTAGTGGAAGATCACATCGAGCATCAAAAATAAGTTCTCCAACTCTTAAAGGATAACCTAAATTTGGCACAAAATCGAATGAAACAACAAGCAGATCAACATAGCAGTGAGAGAAGTGTTGATGTAGGAGACTGGGTATTTTTACGGCTACAACCATACAAACAAATGTCCCTCAAGCAAGTTAATAAGGATAATAAATTATCGCAAAAGTAATATGGTCCTTACAAGGTGTTACAAAATATTGGTACCATGGGATACAAATTGGAGCTTCCTGCTTCTTCGCGAGTGCATCCAGTTTTCCATGTTTCGTGCTTAAAGAAGTTTATAGGTGAAAATCTTCCAGTTCAAACAATATTGCTAGAACTTGATGAGGAATGAAAAATCATACTGGAACCTGAAGCAGTTACGGAAACAAGAACTCGACAGTTACGAAATCGATCAATTTCAGAGTATCTCATCAAGTGGAAGAACTTACCCACTGAAGATTCCACATGGGAGGATGAGAATTTTATACAGAAGCACCCAGAGCGAAATCAAGCGTTGAGGACAACACTTTTTTGAAGGAGAGGGGCATGTTAGGTCCCTATATTATTAGTTTAGTCCCTTATTGTTATTAGTATAGCCCCCTTATTGTTATTGGTGTACCTCTGTAACCCCAATATTGTTATTATTGTGCCCTTATATTATTATTGTTAGGTCGGCTAGGATTATATTATGGCCCCATGGACTCCTATATATAGAAGGAGGTTTTGGTCATTTGTAGCATCCAATAATTGTTCATTTATGTAATGTATTAGAGGTTGCCCCCTCGAAGTGGTTGATTTCTAAGGCGTTGATCTCTCTTTTCTTCTATTTTTGGAGCTGGTTTCACAACAACCCCTTGACTATGAGAATAAAACCTTTTGATGTTGTATTTGTCTTCATACTAGGCACCTTCAAAGTGCTTGTCCTCAAGCTAAAAAAGAAAGGAAAAAAATAGAATCACAAAAGCCAAAAGGATGGCAGTTTTCAGAATCTCAGGAAGCAGAAACAGAAGAAGTAGAACCCACAGACAATACATCAAACATCAATGCTCATAAATCCTAGGAAATCATGCTGAAAAATGAGGTCGAGCATAAATCTGCATTGGTTCTAATTCCCTCAGAACAACAACAACTTGAGATGATTACATATGAAAAAGAAGCAAGTGGCTCCAAACGAACACATGCTTTAGAAAATTCAGATTCTGACAAACAAATCTCGTCAAATGTAACAGAGAGTAAAATGACTATTATATCACCCCCACCCAACTCTAATGGTTGGTGTAAAGTGGAAAAAAATAAAGGTAGAATATGTCAACTCCCTGATAAGTTGTTTTTATTGATCTTGTGCACCAAGATATGTGAATTGATCCATATGTTTCTTAGCATCTACAATATGTAATTTTTTTCAAATAAATAAAATTGCAATTTTTCCTTGAGAAAAACAATGAATAAAAAATTTTGAATTACATTTATAATTAATTAATTATATACTAAAATGATTTATAATACATTATGTGGAAGATATGAGATGTAAATATTATATCTCTTTTGGATTTAAAAATGTACTGAAACATATTTATTTTTAACCATTAAACCCATGCAAATGGAAAATTTTTGTATATGAATATCATATTTATATTATAAATTTTAAGTTTTATCTTGTAATATATATAATTATTTATATTAAAATTTATATATATCAAAATTTTCTTATGCTATGTTGTAAATACACCTCTTCTTAATTTTTTTGGTAAGTTGGCCTATTTTATTATTTCAAAAGCATAAAGTTATATATGCTACAGGCTAGGTAGGCAAGCTGTGCTTAGCCTATCCCAACGTTTGTTACACGGTTTCTGGGTTGTCAGGAGAGGAGACCTGCCCAAAAAAAACTTATAACAGAAAAAAACATTATGCATAGAAGTGCTGACATATCTAAGTAGCATAAAGTAAACAATATCAGATAGGCACTGATGGTGATCATAACAAAAACTGTAGGAGAACTGCATGACCGCACAGACATCACTTTCCATCTTCATCATCACTGCAGGGGTCCTCTTCCACAATGGGGAAAGCAAGGGCCTGCGCATCAGCCACTATCCGCCTGGGAGTGCTAACCAATGCACAGAGAATGGGGGAGTCCAGATCCACGTCGTTGGGGACTCGCGTCCAGATGCCCTCTGAGTCCATTACCCAGATGTCTGTATCCTCATCAACCTTCTCCGGGACCAGCGTCGGGTCGGTTTTTTTGTGCTGGGGGTGCATCTGTGGAGGAGTGTTGGACATCCTCTGATTATTTCTGCCTCTCTGCGGAGAGTGCCCAAATGCTTCTGCATGCTACTTTGGTTCATGAATATGACGCACAGAGGTTCTGGAAGAGGAGCCATCTATCGACTCAAAACGATTATCCTTGCCATAGTGATAACAGCCTAGGAGATCCCCTCTCTGTCCTCCACGAATAGTTCGCTGGCGAAGTCTGGGAGCCATTGCACACCGAGGTAGGAGGGAGCATTTCTAAAAAAAAGTAGGCACAAAAGGGCAAGCCACACAGGGGCTCAGGGGAAAGGAGTTGCAAGGGGGCGAATGCGTAGGAAGGGGTGTGGCAGCCCAACGGGGACTGCGCAGAGCTACACAGAGAGTAGAGCTTTGCAACCTATGGAAGTCAGGGAGAAGCCCAAGCAGAGAAAGAGAGGTGAAAAACCAATATGACAAATCGAGTATGGAAGGGGCTTGAGAGCACATCTCTTTAAAGGGGCGGGGATGAGTATGATAAGGTTAACAATGATTAGGCTTCACATGCATCTGTGTGCAATGATTCAAAACTTGAGCAGGCTCGAGGGGAGGGGTATGCCTCCAACGCAGGTTAATCATAGAGGTCATTAATGATGGAAGCTGCGAGGTGATGCTCAGGACAAGATGACATAGTTCCCCTCCTTTCGTCATCATTGGTGGTTCTGTGAGTTTTGTGCGAGTAACTAACAGAATGCGGATCCACAACAGGTGAAGCTCTGCATGGGGGATCTCCATTACCCATGGAGTGTGGGATGTGATTGGCAATCGTATCAATTTTGTCACCCGCATCTAGGGAAATACACCTATTCTTAATTAAAAGGATGAAGAAATTTGTTTTATTATAATTTAATAGTTTTTAATTTTTTTATATCTTAACCTATTTTCTTAAGTTTTTAGAATGACACAATATTGATAATGTGGGTATAAGTGTTTGAAACATATAACAATTTATTCCCGTTTTACTAGAATTGGAAACTTCTTAAATTTAATGCAAATTGGTAAAGGTTTATTTTAATTTTAGATTTATTAAGTTTAGTGAAAATTAAAAATTTCTAAAATGCAGTTTTTTTTTCAAGTGTA